>WBNM01043859.1:50731-90205 GCA_013399055.1 Ramphastos sulfuratus | reverse complement strand
AGTACTCAAGCTGGGATCTCACCTCCCTCAATGTTAAAAGCCCCAAGCACACGAAGGAAAGGTGTCCCCCCAGGAGACCCTTGAGGGTGCAAATAGTGGACTTGGACCCTGCTTTGGAGTAGTTTACAAATAAAAGGCAGTAGCAGAGAGGTGCAACACTCATTACACAGGATGCTGCACAGGAGCTCAGAAGTGCATGTATTCAATTTGTTTCAATTACAGTAAGACAAAACAAGCTCAAACACCAAGACTCTCTGGAGGGTTTCGTTTTACAGAAAGGAAATCTTCCAAAAGGTTTGAAAAATAAGAAAAGAAATTGAGTTTGGACAAAGTTTCTCCCACGTGGGGACAAGCTGATGGCTTGCAGAGGAGCAGAGCCTTTTCTTTCCCTTTGTTTTCAAGCAGAGTGATGCTCTCACCCTGAGCAGCTGCCTAAGACCAAGATGTCAAGTCACCATATGAAATTTTTTATGTGAAAACCTCAAACACACACACACACACAAAAGCAGCTAAAGTCCTGTCTTCCTGCCAAAATGAAATACAATCCAACTACTTTGCTATGGTGGCTTAAGTAACCTCAGCTACATCACTTTGCACCAGTTTGGGATCTCACATTCCTCTGAAGTAACTCACACTACTGGCCAGAACTTCTCCTAAATCACAGAATCACAGAACAGTAGGGGTTGGAAAGGACCCTCTGGAGATCATCTACTCCAACCCCAGTGCCAGAGCAGGTTGCCCAGGATTGCAATGTCCAGGTGGGTTTTGAAAGCCTCCAGAGATGAGACTCCACAACCTCTCTGGGCAGCCTTGCTCCAGTGCTCTGCCACCCTCAAAGCAAGGAAGCTCCTCCTCACCTTTAGACAGAACTTCCTATGCCAAGTTTGTTCCCACTGCCTCTTGCCCTGTGCTTAATGCTTCCTGGGAGAAGGTTTTAGGTATTCCACTTGATGCTGCACTGAAATTCTCTCAGTCACTCTTCAGCCCTCCAGTGTGTGATGGAGGAAATGTGGGTGCCCAACCCAGCCTGAGAGCCTGGACACCCCAGGGCTGTTTAAGTACCAGCTTGCAAGTGACCATAGAGAAACAAGATCCTGGTGATGTCCAAGCCTGCTGAGATGTAGTTGGGAGGGATGGGTCATCTCCCAAGACTGCTGGTTAAGAGTGATATCCAGCAACCAGAGACATCAACCTGTAAATATCAAATCTGCATTCTTCTGATGATGCCAATTTCTTGGAGATGTTCACAAATCCTTTCTGCCCAGTGCTGCTTACGCCAGGAAATCCATAATTAAATGACACAGTCAAATGCACAAACTTTTGCAGCCTACCTAAACCAAAAAACAAAACAAAACAAAAAACAAACCAAAACCCAACACCCAAACACTTTTTTTTTTGTTTGTTTCTGTTCCTTTTCTTAGTTCTACTCTATTTTCTCTTTTCCTGCTTGAGAGTCCAGCCCTGGATTTATCTCCCAGGCAGAACTGCTGTTTGCTCAGCAGGATGAGCTGAGAGAAGAGGACTTTGGAAAGGTTTTTGGTTATGCAGGGAAGAATAAACAAACAAAAAAACAACAAACCACCCAAAACCCCCCAATCAACCCAAAGAAAGGAAAAGATCCCAGTTCTCTAGGTTACATTATTGGTTATATAAGTCATCTCTGGTTATTTTTAATGCTCCTATAAATAGAGAAGTGTCCTGAAAGAGCAGCCCCAAAATAAACGACAAACGGAGTCAGGACGCGGTGCCCATCGGCGCCTGGGGGGCAGCGGGTGCAGGGGTGGTGGTGCTCAGCATGGGGATGAGGACATCTGGTCGTAGTCAGGGCACTTGAGCAGAGCTGGGTAGTTACTGTTCATCTGCAGGGACGCCTCGCTGGAGATGTCGGAAGGGCTGCGGCCCCGCGCCCACGCGTCCGGGTGCAAGAACTGCCCTGAGTAGTCGGAGCAGTTGCTCAGGCGGGGCCGGTAGAAGCTGGGGTGAGGTCGGTAGATGTCCTCAGCTGTGTACCTCTTCATGAACAGGTAGACAGACATCACCCCGGCGCTCTGCAGGGGAGAGAGACACAGCCTGATGCTCACCCCCTCAATGGTGCCTCCTTCACCGCCACCAAAACACGGCAGAAAGAGAATTCGCTTGTTCCGCTCTGCTAACCATGCTGAGGGCTTCCCAAGGAGTCACTTCACTGCTCTGTGCCCTGGGCCCAGGTGGTAAATAAGGTGGCACAGCCACCTCTTGTCCTCCACTGCATTCCTGCTTGGCATCAATTAATGCCCCAGAGAGTCATAGAACTGGTGAGGTTGGAAGAAACCTTTGAGGTCATCAAGTCCAACCATTCACCTTGAACTCACAATCCCACCACTACTACTAAAACAGGTTCACACAAAGCCAGGCCTGATGGGGCTCCAAGCAACCTGATCTAGTTAAAAATGTCCCTGTTTACTTGCAGGCAGGTTGGACTCAAGGAGCTTTAAAGGTCCCTTCCAACCCAATGCATTCTATGATTCTGTTCTTGGGGTCTGTCCCCACTGTGCCCACACTGTGGGCAGAATATTGCTCATTTTCCCTCACAGCCCCCTCTGAGCCCTTTTTTTGCTCAATGCCTGCCATCCTGAGGACAGGATACCCTGGCTACAGGGATGTGAGAGCTCCCAGGTACCTCTGTGAGAAGGAAGGAGATGGCAGAGAAGGCAAAGGACCACCCATATTTGTAATTGAAGAACGTTTCTGAGTCCTTGGTCCTGTTCAGCATCTCGTCGTTGATGCTGGATATGTAGAGGACCAGCCCCACCACCAGCGACAGCCCTGGAGGGAATGCAAGCAGAAGGATGCTGAGGAATGCCATAGGGATGAAGGCACTGGAGAAGCACCTTCCTTGAAGTCCTGACTTGTGGGTGAAAGTGTAAAACTGTGGAAGTGTGCTTGAAAGAACTGGGGAAAGAGGCTTCCCTGCTGAGCTAACCCAGGGCACTCCTCTCGCTTCAGTCAAACCCTTACCTGCTCGAGTGAGTCCACGTGCACCATATGGGAGCTGGCTTCAAAGCTCAGCTGTCACAGCTATTTGTTTAACACTGACACAACACCATGAATAAAACATCCACTTGTCTCGTGTAGAAACATCCTGGCTGAGCAGTTTGAAGTTTCAGATCTCTCCCGCGACTGATGTGCCGTGAGAGGCATTCTCTTCTCCAGCAACTGCTCCTGTGTTGGGTCCTTTCCTCCACATCTCCTCTCCAGTGCCACAGATGAGTGTTGCACCAGGTGATTTTCCATCCTGCAAAGGCTGAACAGGCTGCAGGGCTGAGCCAGGAGCCCCCGCGGGTGATGAATCCAACAAGCAGCCGCCACAGCAGGTTAGGAGAGTGCCAGCAGCTACAATGCTCCACACTTCAGGATGAACCCTGGCTAGCAAAACTCACCTGACAGGATGAAGAATATCCCTGAGACAAAGGCGAGGATGGTCCTGTGAGGCCGAATGTGGCCAATGTTGCTCAGGATGAAGCCAATGAACATGAAGAAGAGGCTGACCAGAGGGAAGGGGGTGGCAGAGCGAATCATCTCTGGAGGGGAGGAGCAGAGGAAAGCGAGAACAGGTCAGTCCTTCCCATGCAGTGCAAGAAGTGGGCTTGGCTGGGTGAGATGGCTCCAGCCCTGCTGCTCTCTGACCACAGTGTGTCCTCCTCCTCTCCTGGTTGATGCCCTCGAAGGGCAACAGAACCCTGGGCAGGGTTTCCCCTATTTGCTAATGGGCTGAGCGAAGAGGTGACTCATCTGGCTGAGGAACTCTCTGCCACCGTTTGCACTTCTGAGGGTTTCTGTGTCACAGAAGTGTTACATAGCAGAAACCCATCAGAACCTGCACTTCTCTTTAGCTTCTTCCCCGCAAAACTTCTTGCTGAACACTTCTGTTTATTAAAACTATTTATTAAATGACTGCAGGGATCATAGTGAGAGCTGGGACACTCCACCCTTAATTCAGCCCTCTGTAGGGGGCACTTAGTGCCATGGGTTAGTTAATTAGAAGGGTTAGGTGATAGGTTGGACTCGATGATTCTGGAAGTCTTTTCCAACCTGGTTCATTTTGTGAGTCTGTGTAAAACTGCCAGAATAAACACAGCTGCAAAGCATGGAGAAGAGGCTCTAGAGCCAAACACCTCCACAAACATCAGCACTGAAAAGCCAGTGACAGAAAATTGTCTGGCTTGGAGCTTCTGTGAGCATCTTGCCATTAGAAAGGGATGTCCCAAAAAGCTCAGGGGCACATCATAGAGCGCGAATAACTGCACCCTTGCACAGTGGCACTGCCAAGGACCTAGGAGCTTCTTCAGCCAGGGCATGAGGGTTTCTTGGAGGGCTGCTTAGTGAACTTCTGATGATTTGTAGGCTGCAAAGGGTAAGGTCCCACCAAAGCACTCACTCAGGACGTTGACAGTGGACTCGGAGGTCAGTTGGATGTTCATGGGCATGACGTACTCGATAGTGAAGCAGCGGCCGCGCTCCTCCCCTGCAGCAGACACAGACCAAGTCACACCTGCACTGTGCTTGTCTGGTTGTTTTGGTGGGGGGAGAGAGTAGCTTTAAAATTAATTTCAGTGCATGCAAAAAATCTTGCTTTTTACTGCTGCTTCTATCTCTTAACCATTACCTCGTGCAAAAACCCTTCCTGCTCTAGCTAGGGGGGGGTCAGACAAGATGATCTTCAGAGGTGCCTTCCAGCCCCCACCACTTTGGGATTCTGCGTGGCCATGTGAAAAGGATTCCCTTGTATACAGAAATGTGAACACTGATACCAGAGGCTTCAAGGTCACCCCAGAGGTGGTGTAGAATCATAGAATCAGTCAGGGTTGGAAGGGAGCACAAGGATCAGCCAGTTCCAACCCCCCTGCCATGGGCAGGGACACCTCACGCTAGGTCAGGCTGTCCATAGCCTTATGCAGCCTGCCCTTAAACACCTCCAGGCTTCCACCACCTCCCTGGGCAACCCCTTCCAGGGTCTCAGCACCCTCATGATGAAGAACTTCTTCCTAACATCCAGTCTGAATCCACCCATTTCCAGCTTTGTTCTACTCCCCCCAGTCCTATCACTACCTGACAGTCTAAAAAGTCCCTCCCCAGCTTTCTTGTAGCCCCCCTTAAGACAGTGAAAGGCTACAATAAGGTCACCTGGGAACCTTCTCTTCTCCAGACAGAAAAAACTTCTCACTCCCTTGACTTTTTCAAAGCAGCAACCGAAACTTTGTGACCTTTCAGATGGGTCACTTTGAGGCTGCCATTCCCTTGGGTTTTACTCAATCTCTGTCTCTGCAGCCAAGTTGCTGCATCAGACTTGGCATGGATGAAGGAATGGTCCAGCTGACCCGAATCCAAGTGTTGCAGGGACAGAAAGGAAAGTTGAGCTACTGCCCAAGGCACTAGGACAGAACAGGACATGGGGCAGTGGGGTCTGGCATGGCAGCAAGCAAAGGCACATTTTATCCATCTGGCTGCTGTCGCTGAGCATGGGCAATGGGGTGATGACATCAATCAGGTTATGCCTAAGGCTGAGGGAGGTGATTTTCACCCTCAGAAGAGGGAGATTCAAACTAGATAGAAGGAAGACATTTTTTACAGCGAGAGTGGTGAGACACTGACCCAAGTTGCCCAGAGAGGTGGGAGATGCCCTACTCCTGCAAGCACTCTGGGCCAAGTTGTTGGCAGCTCTGAGCAACCTGCTCTATTTGCAGATGTCCCTGCTGACTGAAGGGGGATTGGATGAGATGACCTTTAAAGACCCCTTTGAATCCAAACCATTCCATTATTCTGTGATTCCAAGTTTGGAAGCAGATGGACACAGCTTCTGAATCTCCCTATTTCCCCCATCCCTCTTCTATGGTACCACAGAATCATTTTGGTTGGAAGAGACCTTTAAGACCGTCAGATACGATGCTGCTGGGCAGCAAACCACCTTAGAAGAGACATTCTGGGAAGAGAGGCCATACCTGCCAGGAAGCAGACCCTCCAGAGCCCTGAGTGCAGGGACAGTTTGATTTCGGCTGTCTGGTTCTGGGGCTGGACGATGCCCTCCTCCAGGTAGAGCCAGTAGTCAGTGCTGACAGAGATGCCCAGGAGACCGAGGCCGCAGACGGCGAACACGCTGCTGAGCAGGGTCAGTGCCTTCCTGCTGCAGGCACTCATTGCCAACAGCATGGGGGGGTGCCAGGGAGCGTGGGCACAGCTGCTGGGAGAGCAGACACAGATGGATGGGTGGGCAGAGGGATGAGTGGAGATAGATGGAGGGGTGGGTGGGTGGTTGGGTAGATGGATGAATAGATGGGTGGATGGAGATGGATGAATGGATAGGTGGTTGGGTAGATGGATGGATGGATGAATGGGTGGATGGGTGTTTCAGAGCTTTGCCTTCTGCCCTTAATGGCTTATCTAGGTCAAGCTGAAAGAAGCCATTAAAATGATTCCAGCGAGTCCTGACAGATGGAGAATTTGAGCCCAACCCCACCCGACTGCTGCACCACAACTCGAAGATGTGATGAGTGTTGGATGCTGAGCTGGAAGTAGTGCAGAATGAGCTGACTGAGAGCAGCTCATAAGCTCCCATTTTATTTGCTGCAGGTAATTCCTGCTGCTCCAGCCAAGCCCAAAGCTCATTTCCCTGAGGATGAAGCTGAACCACAGCATCTGCCACCCTCAGAGCCTTATCTAAGAGCAGTAGCAGGAGCTGTGTCTTCTCCTCACAGGAGCCTGTTGAGGCTCGTGGACACCACATTATGGCTCAACAAAGCAGCTGGACCAAAAATCTCATCCCAAGCAGCTCCACTCACCACCCTCCTCTCCCCAGAGTTGCTCCACCATGCCTGTGCTACCCCAGCACGCGTTGGGGAGCAGCTCTGTCGGGGAGCAGCCTTGCTGCTGTTATCACTGTGCTGGAGGTGCTGGGATTTGGTGATGAAATCAGGAGATTTGGCTCCTTCCCGGGCCTGGAGATGACAGCTCACTGCTCTGACACGTCTGGGTGAGTGAGCAGGCTGGAGGAGGGCACTTTTTCTTCTCTGATGGAAATATATTCATACTTCCTTGCTTACAATGACTCTCAGAGGTGCCAAAAGTCCTCACAGCTTGCACTTTTACACTTGAAAGCCTCCAAAGATAACGTTCTGCTGTAGTTCCCTCATGACTAATACAAGCAGACGATGCTGATAGCTGTTGCTCGCTGCTGAACTGCCTGTGCAGGGCTCTCTCAGGAGCTCTGTGCTCTTGCAGTGCCCATCCCTAGCACATCTGGGGCATAGATGCCTAGCACCAAAGCTGCCCAACAGCCTAGAGCTGGGGTGGTCTTGCAGCAAGTTTCATACAAGGCAGATGTGAAGGCAACTTGTAGTTAGAGAGGATCTGCTGAATGAATGCAACACCCAAAGCCTGTCCACACCTCCAGCTCAGTGCTGTGGGCAGCAACAAGAGAGCAAAGCAGGGAATGCTGCTGGAAGAGCTACAGATTCTTGGGTGAAAGAGAGAAATGGAGACAGAGACTTCTATAATTGCATCCTGCCCTGAGTCCTGAGGTAGGAAGCAGATGTCCTTGCACCTTCAAGTGCTGCACCAGCCCTGGTAATTGTCTTCAGTATGAGATGAAGGATTTGGCTCTTCCTGTGTTCACAGTGAGCTGTTCCCTAGGCCTACAGGGAGTGTTGTCACTTACAGACAGCCCAAGCAAATGCTCCAGCTCACACTGCTGCAAGCTTTCCACCTTGGGCATTGCTAATGACCCTCATTTTTAATGTTCTTATTTAATGTTTTGCTCAGCTGGAGAAAAGCAGGACATGTTCCCAGGAGGGAACAAAATGCTCAGATTTTTTTTTTGTCCCCCCAAGGAATTAGGAGGCAGCAGCTAAAGAAGAGATTGGCAGCTATGAGGCAGGGAAAGGTGGCCCTGCACCTTGACAGACTGAGGAGAACCTCATGGACGAGAGGAGAGAACAGCAAAGAGCTGTAGACTCATGAGGACACCACTTTGACATTTCACTGGATGGGAATGTGACATTTCCCAGGGAAAATGCCATTTCCCATCTCTTTATAGATCCCATTTGATCCAGCAATATTACCAGGCGAAGCACAAATCATCTGGCTCATCTGTCCTCCCCCCTAACTCAGTCAGAGCCATATTTTCTAGTTGCTGCCTCAAAATGAACAGCATTTACTACAGGATGTCTCATTCCTCTTGGCATTTTGGTGCCAAAATGGGAAAAGGAGATGGAATCTATTCTTGGCTCATGTATCATCAACAATCATCCTCCCTGCACATTTCTCGTTAATAAGGAGCCAAAAATCCAAGTAGGGAACGTGTGGAGGTCCAGATAAAGCCATTCAGAAGGAAATAGCTGAGTATTTCCTGTGATTTGCTGCCCATCAACACCAGGCACTGGAAAATATACACATTTGGCATCATTTAGGTTGGTCACTGAGGTGACACCAGCAGCAGGGAGAGAGGTTGGGCGTCAGTCACTCCTCTCAATTGCCTCATTCCTTTCCTCTCTCACACTTCAATTTCCACACAATCACAGATGCATCTGAGTGATTCCTATTACAGTAAATCCAGCCTGATGTGGTGGGGGACAGGAGGCAGGGATGGTGCAGCCTCTCAGAACAAACCTTCCCCCATGCCCATACCTGGAGAATTAGCAGAGCTCCCAAGAGAAAGATTTTTCAAGGACACTGACAGGAGCTGGATTGGTTTGCAGCATGGATTTACTCCACAGTAACCTTTACCAGCTGCATTGGGCTTCCTGCAGCTCAAGAGGTGATGCTGTTTGGTTTCCAGCTGCAGCTGTATTTTAAGTTAAATGAATAAAATCCTCAAAGATTTCTAAGAAATAGGACTATAGAAGTGTTCCTACTCCTTCAGTCACCCTGTGCTCTCTGGTAGTAGTCCAGAGAATAATAAAGGCAGTCTGCAAAGTAGTCTGCAGTCCTCATAATGAATTTCTTTTTGTTTTGGAGCTCCTGATGGGAACTGCTCATGGGACTGACCCCTGAGGAAAATGAAATTAGTATTGGTGTTGTTCCTAATGCAGTTCATGGAGTTCTAGGAGTGAGTTCAAGTCTTTACCTATTGCTCTATGGGCAATATCCTGGCCCAGATTTCTGAGCCCACCTCTCCATGGTCTAATGCTGAGCACTGCTCAGGGCTACATGGATGGGTTGAGAAAAATAAATATATTGCAGGTCAGCTGCCTGGACAGGATGGGTCATATCCATAAATCACTGCTCCAAGTTCAACAGAGAGCAATGCTCCCTTGCCCTGGGTAAAGGTAGAAAGAGTAAAGGCAAGCCAGGCCAAGGAGGCAGCTATTGATTTGCACGTGCATCATTTCCAGTTTCCTGACACTTGTGGGGAGGGGAGGCACTGCCAGGGTTATCTGAGCAGACAGGAGGGAAGCTTTTGTTCAAGGAGGGGTGCTGGGTTCCAGGACAAGCTGCTGAGCTGCGTCTGGTCCTCAGTCCTCGCTGCAAACCAAGGGCAGAGGGAAATCAGAGGTTAAGCCATGAACCTGGAGCAGTGGAAGAGGCTGAGCAGAAGATAAAGGAGAAGGAAGGAAACCTAGTGGAAGGGGTTTAGGAAACCCACTGAGTGAATGATCAATGTACAAAGAACATGAGGGAGCTGGATAAGAGCCAAGCAAACGCAGAGGAGCCTGAGCTGCGATGGAGCTGCACTGAAAGGACCAGCTCCCGCTAAGCTGCTGCAAGAAAACTGGGCTGGCTAAAAATAAAGGCCTTCGAGCAGCATGATCTCCTCCTCAGGACACAAGGCAGTCTTGCCCATGTCCATGGCCTAAAATCGGTCAAGGAGAATGGCTCTTTCAGAACTCAGCTTCTCAGAGCTGGCAGCGCTTGGGCAGGCAGGACCGCACCGAGGGGCTGCCTGAGGCCACTACTGGCATCATCACCCTCCTTCAGATAGCACACCACCACTCTGGGGATCTCATGGATGAACCAGAAAAGCCCAGCTTGGTCACTAATAACCACAGTGGAATAGAAATGTGGTTGCAGAATGACATAGCAGATGCCACTGAGCTTATGGAGCACCCAAAGGGTGCAAATGCTTTGGTCCTAAAGCAGTGTATGCAAGATGCTGCATCCAGCTGACCCAAACTGATTCTCTACCACTCTGCAGAGAGATCTTACCAGTGTGGGGAGCACACAGTGAGATAACTTTAGCCACAGCTGTGCACACACAGCTCAGCAGAGGATTGGGAGAAGAGGAGATGGAGTGGGCAGCTCTTGCTGCTCCATGTGGGGACCCATGAAAAGCAGCTCTACAAACCTGAACTGAAAAACTGAGTGATTGGGGAAAATAGTTTGAGGTTTGGAATTACCACTCAGGAAGCAACAGTCCCTCCTGAAGCCTGGAAGAGGTGTACTGCAGGCAGGAGAGAAACACAAGACTGCTCTGCTCCCAGGTGATAGCTGAAGGAGAGCAGGGATGGCTGCAGAGAAAAGCAGTATCTCCTGGGCTGCTAAACTGAGAAGGAAGTGGTCAAAGAGGACATGGGTTGAAGCTAGTCTGTAGTGGTCCCACAGCTGTCCTGGGCTGCCACCACCTCATGTGGTCCATGGGAAGACAGAAATATATATAAGGTAGCTGTACAGAGCTGCATTAGTGTCATACAGACATCAGCTCCATTTCTCAGCCAGAAATGAAGCACTGGAAAAATTAGGCATGGAAATAAATCTTTTTGATGTGGAGGAAGCTTAGCCTGATGCTAAGAAGTGAAACAGGCCATCTCCTGACAGTTTCAACAAGCACTGGAAACTGCCACTACAAGCAGCCATAAACTTCCCAAGGATCAATACTGGACTGGAAAGCTTCCCCTGGGCTCTGACAGCAGGAATGGGCCCCCTCAGCCCATTACAGCCAGGCAGAGATGGTTGTGCCCGATCAATCGAGCACATGGGGCTCACAGGCTCTCCAGAGGAGCTTCTGTAAAAGAGAAATAAATAAAAAGAAGGCTACTTCTGAGTTGTTTAAACCTAGGCTGAGCCCACGCAATCATAAACTTACTTCTTTTTTGCTTGTCATCACACTCAAGGAACACCTGAAAAACAGCTGAAGAAACGATGTGTGCCTGCCACGCTCTGTAATTCTCACTCTGAACTAATTTAGGGGTGGGATTACTTGGGAGTTTTCCTCTCAGACTTGACTTCTATATTTTTTTTTCCCCCCTGAGAAATTCTCCTTTTCCCCAGCACTTTCCACACTTCGTTTCTTGTCCAAGTTATTTCTTTGAAGCTCGATCAAAGCTCCTTCCATGACAGTGCAAGCATGAGGGAAACACTTTTCTGCTGAATCCCCCCAGCCTGCCTAGTGACACCCCCAAAGCTGACCCACAGCTGCCCTTCTCTGTCCTCCTTGACCATGCACCAGCCTTTTTGCTATGGACTTGCTCCAAAGCTACCCCTTTTTGCCATGAACTGCTCCAAACCTACCCTTTTTGCTATGGACTGCTCAAAACATGCCCATTTTGTCACTCATTGCCCAAATTCTGCCCTCTTTGCCTGGGCCAGATTGGCAAAGGTGGTTGCTGCTGATTAACTGAGCCCAGCTTCAGCTCCAGCACCAAATATCAGGAAATAAAATGACATTCCCAAGGTCAAAGGAGCAGGAAGGGGATTTATTTCCTCCTCCCATCCCTCTAAACCAGACACTTTCCTGACTTGGTTACTTGTGCCAGAGTGATGGCTCTGCTCCAGCTCATTCACACTAATGGCTTTGGATGATGCCAGCAACTTTCAACAAATAAAAGCATCGACCCAACAGCCCTCCCCAGCCCCTGCTCACACAGCCAGTGTGTACAGCCAGTGCTCATTCACATGGTCTCTCTGGATCCACAAATATCTCCCCACAGAACCTCTTGCAAAGAACATCCCACCCACATCTCCTCTCTCCTGGGTGTCTAAAGACTCTTACCTCTTTTAACCCCAATGCTTTGGAAAGCGCAAAACCTGCACTGTGGACTGTGAAGGTGAGAAGCTCAGGTTCTGGCAGACCAACTGTGAGGCAACTGTCACAGCCAGGAGGGTCCTCAGTGGATGCTTCACCTGCTGCAGGGCTCTGGCAGGAGCTGGGAGCGGGGTGGCTTTGGCAGCAGGCGGGAGAGAGCTCCTGGACCGCAGGAGAGGATACGGCCTTGGCTCTCTGCCTCCAAACCACTCACACGTGGGATGCGTGAGGCTAGGACAGGCAGGTGGCAGGCAGGGATCTGCATCCACTTGCTGGCAGCTCCTACCCTGTGGTGGTGTAGAAAAGCATTACAAAAAGTTCAGTTCTCAAGAAGGAAAGAGGAGCTAAAGCTCTGAGCTTGCAAAGCCACCCATGTGCCCACGTCCAGCTCTCCAGGTCTGAACTATACCTCTGTACACACACTCAGAGTTTACATCACTAACAGCAGCTGAGCCCTTTCCTGTGCACAGCCCTTCCCAACACCCTCTGGCAGCAGAGCTGACATACAATTATTCGACTTGCAGCAGTCACTGCTCAGTCAGAGACATGACTCAAACTGCTGGTTTTGATACCCTACCAAGAGCTACAGAAGCAGAATGAAAGGGGGAATATTCACAGCTGCAAAGCAAACCAGCTGAGGACTTGGCTGTAAGAGCTGCAGAACCCCTGTTGCTCTACTCTGTGCTTGCTCAGTTACCTTGCTGTGCCTTACAGGCTGGACCTCATATCCTCAATACATAACCTCCAGTAACCTGCTGATCCACTGACCCTCACTGAGTTGAACTTAAGGAGGAACTTCTTTCCTGTGAGGGTTCAAGAATCCCTGAAGCAAGCTGCCCAAAGAGGTTGTGGAGCCTCCTTCTCTGAAGAGCTTCCAAACCTACCTGGACATTGCAATCCTGTGTGCATCCTGCTGTGGGCGACCCTGCTTTAGCAGGGGGGTTGGACTGGATGATCTCTAGAGGTCCCTTCAAAGCCCCAGCACGCCCGATTCTGTGATGCTTCTGGCTTCGGTGTAGCGCTCTCCCCACTGCTCATCTTGGCTGGTGTAGAAGGAGCCCAGGCAGCCCCAGCAGCAGCGGGGGGTGAAGTGAGGTGATCCCAGTGCGGGTGGCAGCTGCCAGCAGCCACTTCACACCTCCACCAAGGCTGGGCTGGGCCAGGGGAACATTACCTCTTGAACAGTTGGCTCTTGTTCACTTCCATGTGTCACTTAAGATGGCACAAAGTCCTGCAGTGGCTTGGTATGTTACTGAGAGGAGAAAAAGCTTCTTCCTAGCGCACTGGCAGCTTTTTAAGGTCTGCATGTCCTCCCGGCAGCAAGGCAGGTCACAGCATGACTGGAGATCTCAGACACCTTTTCTATATGGTATTTATGTCACTGTAATCTGAGGTGGGAACGAGCAGAACCCACGAATGCAGTGCAAGCCCTGTAGGAGCTGCGTATCACAAATGCCAGCTCATGAAATGTCTCTGAGCAATAAACTTTTACTGCCAGAGGAGGTGTAAGAGGAGCCCCAGTCCCCGGCTCAGCTTTCGGGAGCTGTGGCTGCTCAGCACCGAGGGGCCAACAACACTCCCCTTCCTCCTTTTCCTCGTAACGATCAGTGTATGACGGCTTGAGCTAAATTAAGCAGGGCTGGGGGGTAAAAATAGCATCAAGAGCTAATTAAAGCTCTCCCAGCTCCCCCCGAGCCCTGGGTACCTGTGCGGCGGGGGCAGCGCAGCCTGCTGCAGCTCTTCCCCTCCTCCCCTGCAGCTCCTCCTCAGTGCTGGCAGCTGGACTGGTTTCAGGAACATTTTCAGTGTGATAAATGACAGAAAGCAAGAAATCCCCTGAGCACCGTAGGCGTCTCCGAACGGCGAAGGCTGCAGACGAGTAGCACCTCGGGCAGGCTGCAGCCGCTGGCCACGGTCACCAGGACCTCCGTCCCCTTGCCAGCAGGAAGCAGGCACCGTGTGTAGAACAAGAGGGTTTGCATTCCCCCTTCCCTTCTCAGGAACCAGCTTCACCACACAGCCCCCAGTGGCACAAAGACGGTGGAGAAGGGCTGTGGCATCCATACCTGTGGCCGTTTGAGCCAGGTTTCTAGCTCAGACATAAAGTGGGAACAGAGCAACTTAGAAGTGGAAGCTGAGTGGAGAGGTGAACATTCCAGGGGTAAGCCATATAATGGCAACGATGGGTAAGTCAATATCATTTCATTGGAGCATCGAGAGCCTTCTGTCTGGAAGCACAGCTTGGACCTTCCCCTTGCTGCTTCTGCTGTGCCTGCTGCTGTCTTGTTTTGCTGCTGCTTGACCCCTTCCCCATCTTCCTTAAGGTTATTACATTTCTGTAGTAGTTTATTCTTCTTATACTATTGCATTTTTGTGCAGTTTAAACAAAATATATATTTTTTTTTCCCTCTGATTTTCCAAAATTCTGAGTTGTAGTGAATTTACTGTACTGAGGGAGGGATCTGCTCTAACCCAGCACAACACCTGAGGCAAACACCTTCATAACCCAAGGGCCATTTGTGGCTGCCATTAAACCCACATATCAAACACAATGTCTGCTCCATCTGGCTTTGCTGAAGCAGTCTGGGACACAGGTCCTCAGATGCTGGTTGTGGTGTCTTCAAGCATGAGCTCTGGAGCAGCCAAAGAGGTTTGGTCCCATTTTCACACAGGAAAGGTCCTTTGCTTTGGGCAGCTTATTGGGTTTAACAGCCAGGAACATTAAAGCACATTGTAATCACTCAGACATCATGGGAGAAATGAAACTTTCTACCACCCAGATTTTAGTAAGATTCATTGCTGATTCCAGGATTTAATAGTAAATGTCCCAGCAGATAGGGCAGGAAAAAACATGCAGGACACTGAGTAGGACCTGCTCAGAGGAACATGGCTCAGTACCAAGCCCAGCAGGGCTCCAGGAGGACATCAGCCACCTGCCCTGCTCAGAACAGGGAAGCACAGTTGTGATCTGGGAAAAGCTGCAGGACCAGGCACAGAACACTCTGCTCACTCTTTCTCCATCCTTCCCCCAGGCCAGGGCCCATTAGCAGGTGAAACTTGGTCTGACTGTGTAGCTGCTCTACCTCACCCCCTCCTGTTCACATGATCCCTTTGTATCATCATGCACTGGCTCCTGCAGCACCCACCCAGCAATACCTCTCATGCCACCTGATATTTTCTTCTCCACGTGGTCTATAAGATATTTAACAGTGAGAACTGTGAAATAATTGACCCACATGATGCTGACAGTGTTCCCTCTTCAGCCATCCCCACCCTCTTTCAGTCACTCTACAGAATAGGGTGGTTTTGTTCCAGTTTCTTTCCTGCCTGTAGCTCACCTTTTCTGTGCTTCAGGAGCAATTTGCTGCTTACAAAGCATCCACAGGACTCAGTGTAACTTTCCAAATCACCTGGTTTTCTAGGTTGGATTTGCTGTGTTGCTTCTGGCTGTCTGCAGCTTCCAGAGTCTCTCAAAAGCATCGAAGAAATGAGCATTTTCTACTGAATGTGCAGCTCTGAGCATCCCTCAAGAGCCACTACAGCTTAGCTGCTATGGCAGCAGGAACCAGGGGGGAATGTCACACAAGAGAAGTTGGGGATGGCAAGAAATGACAGCAGAGCCCCAGCTTAGGTCAAGTGTTTTGGCAAGGCCAAAGGACAGAGATTTTTGTTCCTGTAGAAAGTGACAGCATCCACCCTTACTTGGGTGCAAGGCGTGAGATGAAGGCAAACCACTCCTAGAGCCAGACCCTGCTGCAGTCCTGAGAAGGTCTCTTGGGTGATGAGCTTTCAGTCACAATTTTATCTGTGAGATGAGCAGGATGCTCATGTTCTGTCCCTCCACGAGACCCAATGGAGGATTCTCCAGGATTTTCAGTCCTGCCTTGTGCCAGGATCTGCCATGGGCCCCCACACTGGTGCCTTTCACCCTGCTCTGGTGCCATCTACAGTGTTCACCTTGAGCATCATCTCAGTTAAGTATTTCCCAAGCAGTTCAAACATTTTTCTCCTGTGGTGTATTGTATCTCAGTGCCTGAAGTACTGATCCTTACAGACACCTCAGCTTTTCCCTGGGACATGGCACCCAGCAAGTCACTGTGTTCCTAGGAAAAGGAGGACTGGAAAACTCTCCCTGTCTGTGTCTAAGCAATGGTTGGAATGTTTCACCTAGGCTTGGCATTATGGTATCAACCTCTGTTGCTGAATTTGTAATAACCAAATCCATACAGAAACTCTCCTCACATCTACATTCAACTTCGCAACAGCTGCAGGAAGAGAAGTTTTTATCCACCATGTTCACAGCTCTGCTGTCCCGCAGGCTGGAGAAGGCAGAGGGCCACAGATGCCCATCTGGGACCCTGCTTCTGTCCCACTCTCAGGTCGCTTCTACCCACTACAACCACCCCTCTCTCACCAAGCAGAGATATTTTCAGCCAGAGCAGTTGCCAAGGAAAGGGACATCAGCTGTAACCAAGAGTTTAATGTCTCCTGAAAAGAAGCCAGAGCCCATGGGACTGCCCACCTGTAGGGCTTCAAGGCTGAGTGAGGTCCTGCCTCGGCAGGGCTGAGTCTCTACTCCCTGTAGATGAGGACATCACCCAGCAGCAGTGGGCATGCACCAAGTGGGTATATAAATTATCCACACACTGTCCTGGGTCAGTGGATGCCATCTGCTCTGCTGATCCCTGCTCAGCACAGCCCTCAGCACCATGCTAGCGAGGTTTTCAGATGATGAGCAATATTTCCCTCATCATAAAGCTGCAAGTCCCATCTTCCAGAGGGACCAGAAACAAACCCCACTCATCTGTAGCAGCCTATTTCCCGAGCCTGACAATGCATCAGTGTCATCTTTTGACAAATCCCATTTCCCCAGTAAATATTTTGCTGTAAAGGTTAGACATTTGTGACTGTACATCAAAAAATATAATAAATCGGTGTGGCTTTGATTCCCAATCCTCTCTCTGGAATACACCTAGAACTCATCCCCCACTTTAATTACAGTGAGATTAAGACTCCCAGGTAATTTTTGTCCTAGACTCCATCACCTAAGTATTCTAAAAATGCCACCTCAAACTCAGGGCTTTCAATCTTCCCAGCTGAGTTGGGAAGAGCTCCCAGCGCCTGCTCCAGCCGCTCGCAGCTTGCTGACACCGCCGAAGCCTCTGCGGGCTCGTGCATCATTTCCCTTTCGTGGTCTACATTCCCTTCCCTCCCCACAAAGGAAGCTGAAGCTGCAAATGCTGCGGTATGGATGCTGCCAGGTGGGGATTGATTCAGCTCAATGAATATATTCAACAGCCTCAATAATACAGCAAGAGACCAGAGAAAGAAGCACACAGAAGCATTTCTGTCCCCTGGATGCCACACGGAGCAGCTGTAGGGTGGCTGAGGGGAAGGCGTGATGGCAGTGGGCTGGCTGCTGAGAGCCACTCTCCTGCCCTTTGGCTTTTTAGTGGGTCATGATGTGACAGACTGAAGTGGTGCCCCTAAAATCCAGCAGCAGATGAACCTCTGAAGGGAGCACACAGTTGTGAGACCAAAGGGCAGCAGTGGTGGAAACGTGGGTGGTTCCTCCAGCAAAGCTGCACGCCCAGGTCACAGCACCAGCACCTGCTGCTAGTGCACAAGGCTGAGCTGAGCTTCTCCATTGCAGCGTTCTCGCTGCCCTGTTGCCCTTGCCAAAGGCTCACCTGCGCCGACCAGCTCCAGAGAGGCCTCTTTGTTGTCCTCTCCCCTACGGAGATTTAGGGGATGTGAAGGACACGGTGGGGACAGCAGTGGCGACAGTTGTCCTGCAGGTCAGACCCGCTCTCTGGACACCACCGAGGTACCTCCTGCTGCTTTGTGCCTCTGGAAGATCCAACCCTAAAACCTGCAAAATCCATCACGTGTCAGGAGCTGATGAAGTTTTACAAAACGGTAAGGCATAAACCACCCCCCCCAGCCCTGCTGCTCGCTGCGGTGGGGCTGACACACACAGCTCCCCTTCCACCACCCCTCACAGGGAATGGGGGGGTAGTGTGTGGAGAAGTGAAGACAAGCTCCACGTCCCCGTTCTCCTGCCCGTGTGTCAGCACACTATCCAGCTCCGCTTTCCTCCCCTCCACTTCACTTAACATCCAGGTCAGGTTTTTCTCAGCTGGCCCCGCCTGAATTCCTGCTCCTCTCCCCGAGGGACTGGCTCCGCCGGCAAACATCACCAGCCTCAGACTTCAGCAGGTTTTAGATTCCCTGGGAAATCTCTCCCGGCTCAGATCAGCGGTGAAGACAGGGATGCTCGCCGTGCCCAAGAGATGGCCTCTGTGCCTCCGAGCAGCTTGACAGAGATGAAGCCCAGGGACGAGGAGCTGCGCTTCACCGGCTCCCCGTGTGCCAAGGTCCCTCCGCGGCTTTCTGTCCCCCAACTCGCACCGCTTCGGCGGTGCCGGTGGAACGGGACAGGTAACGCAAGCCCACTAGTGGGGCACGGCGATACGGGCGCCGGTAGTCAGGTCCTGCCGTTCCCGGCAGCTCTTTGGCCAGCCGGGGCCACGCTGAGGACGCGGCTCCGCGCCCCGGTACCGGCGGGCGGTGGCTGCTGCCCGGGGCGGTGCCTCCCGGTGTCCTCCGCCGCCGGTGCCACCCGCCCCACACGCACCATCCCCCCCATCCCCAGGGGAGCTGCCGAGGGTGCCGACTCCAACGGGGATACGGAAAATATCGGAACAGGTGCCCCCAAATCTGCCCCGCACCCGGGAGGCACCTCCCGGACCAACACCCCCCGTGCCGTGTCCGTGCCCCTCCCCGCTCATACTCGGGATTTAAACTTTCAGGTCTTTACATCCAATTCGGGAACCCCCCCCAACGAAGCCACTTCCAGGACTGTATTTTTCCCACCTTCCCGGCTGCAGCTCGGGGTCTGGCATGGGAAGAGGTCTCAGCCGCCCCCTGTCCCCGGTGTCCCCCCCGGTCCCCGGCACTCACCGGTCCCGCGGGCGCTGCTCCAGCTGCGGGACGTGACAGGCGGCCCCGGGGATGCTCCGCGCCGGGGATGGGCCGGGAGAGCCCGGGGAGGAGAGGGCATCACATGGTGCCGGCGGGGACAGCCCACCTCTCCTCCCTACCCCTTTTCCATCCCTCCCTCCGCGCATCCTTTCCTTTCTCCATCCTCCCTCCCCCTTCCCTCCCTCTTTCTCCATCCAGCCCTCCTCCCTCACACTTCCCTTTATCCCTCTTTCCCCCTATTTCCCCCTCCCCTTTCATCCTTTCCCTTTATCCCCCTGCTTTCCCTCTATTCCATCCTCTTTTCCTCTGGTCTCCTCCTTTCCCTCCTTCCTCTGTCCACAGCCCCGCAGCTGTAACTGGTGGCTTCAGCTCACAGGGGTGGGAGCCAGTATTGCCCCTGCCCCTCTCTACATCCTCCTTTCCACGCATCCCCCAGACGGTCCCCATCAGAGTGGGACTGGCCAGGGTGGCAGTGCTGGGTGGGCTGCACACCCCAAGACATGAGCTGGGGAAGAGAAAACTGATTCCAGCCACAGTGTCAAAGAGATCTACAGCTAAGAACACAGCAGACAGCAGGGAGGACTGGAGGGCAACGAGCCTGTGTGCTGAAGAAAGCCAGCTTGGCAGGGCTGGGACCAGAGCAGGGAGATGGCCAGGTCTGAAGGAGAAAGGAACACAGGGGCAGATGCTGTGGGCTCTGAAAACCATCACCAGACCAAGTGATTCAGCCAAAACACACAGAAAATGAGCAGCAGAGCCAAGAATCATATGCAGCTCCACGGAGGTGTCCAGCAATGGGACACTTCTTTGGATGCAGTGGGAAGGACAAGAAAAGGGCCACACACCACATGGGTCACTCCTGCTACAGGAGCTGCCAGCCCAGGCAGCAAGGCTGAGGCACCATCCTGGAACTCAGATTCGTACAGCAAGAGCTGATTCTGTGCTAGGGCTTTGCACATGGGACAGTGGCTCCTCCAGCCAGGACAGCAGTGCAGGACAGCACATGGCTCCCAGGGAAGGCACTGCCAAGATTTCCCAACAGGAAAACAAACAAAAGTGATTTATTAATTGCAAGCCTAATAAGTTCAAGTCTCCAATAAATACTGGGTCAGCAGTGCTCCAGCTCAAATGTGCCTCATCTCTGCCCAAATCAACCTCAGTTCACAAAATATGACCATTTAAAACAGAACACTTCAGAATCATGTGAGATGGGGAGGAGGTGTTGGTTGGATGGCTTGTTCAAAGTTGATGGAGCCACATGCCCTGGCTTGTTTGGTCCTGATTTGAGTTACAGGAATAATAGAAGCTGCTGCAGATGTGTAAGTTTGGACCTCTCCAGCCAGAATATGGTGGAACCTAATACAGTGAAGCCCCAGCAAGATCCAGGCTGGTAGGAATCTGCCTCCCAGTAAGGCCCCTAGCTGGCAGCCAGAGCATACTGCTTATTTGTCTCTGAGGAATTGCACCTCTGGCTGTGTTCTCCCTCACGAAATTACAGAGATGCCTGAATTACAGCAAATTCAGCACATTTCCCTGGGGTCATCCCTCAGCCCCCCACGGAGGAACTGGCAGGCACTGCAGAGATGTCTCTTTCAGCACATCCTTCCTTGCAGTTGGAGCTCTCAGAACAACCCCCAAAGGTATTTTCTACCTCTCATTTACACTTGAGGAACAACTGAAGGTAGCAAATCCATTAGGGATGGAGAGGAAGGAGGGAGTAGGGATTTGGTCAGCAGAACGGATTCTGTGCTGGAAAAAGGGGGCTGAAGAGCTGACGTCCTCCAGGATCCACACTCCCACACAGCCTCAGGGAGCAGAAGGCTTCCCTGGGAGGGACTAATCAGCAGGGAATTACCAATCAAGTCAAGAAAGCTGCAAGAGACAGGCGAGACCTGGATGTTCATCATGTTCTGTCAGGGAACATTATTTTAATACAGTAATTGGCTATCCATCATTTTTCTTTCCTCTGTATTGTTAAACCCCATCCCCCTCCAAAGAAAGCAGACCTTCGTTTTTCCTGCAGCCAGGCAATCTGCTGTATGAGCTGCCTGGGTACTGTGCAGGATTATTTGAACACAAGATGAATAAAGGCTGCAGCACACAGAGCCAGTGACATAATTAACCATTACAGTGTAAGAGGCCCCCAGCAGCCATGCATATAATCAATTAGAAATACACATTTTGGGCTCCAGCCTCTTCTCCTCCTCACCCCCCTTTGCTCCTATGCAAACCTGCTTCAGCTAAAAAACTCAGATGGGTTTTCCACTGCTGCTTGGCTCACACAGCAACTTCTGCCACGGTGAAGCACGTGCACAATGCCAGCAGTCACACCAGGAGCATCTCTCACCACTGTGCCAGGGCCAGGCTGCAAGAGGGCACCAGAGATGCTTCTCAAATGCCCAGAGCAGCTGTAACCCCCAGCTAAGCTCCCTGCCTCAGCAGCTATTCACAGCTCCTGCACCCATAGCACTCACCTTCCTGCTAATGGCAAAAGAAGTGGAAGCCTCTTGTCCTGGCCAGGAGCTCAGTCTGGCTGTCCCCTACAGGACAATGAACACTTTGCGTCTTCTCAGCATCCTCCAAGCCCTGCAGCACCTGTTTTTGGGTTGGTGGTTGTTGTTGTTGTGTTTGTTTGATGTAAAGCCACCTGATGCCATCTCATCGTTCTGACCTCCTCCCTTTTCTCTATTTCCTGCTCAGCTCTCTCCTCCCCAAGAGGGAGGATTCTCCACATGTGGTGTGAGTGAAGCACATCATATTCAGCTGTGCCAGTCTTTGCAGGGCTGGAGCTTTACCTAGCCAGAGCAGCTCTGGCAATCATTCTGCTGCTGGGACAGCCTTTCCTACCACCTTCACAGCCAGTGTGGAAATGTGAAACTCCATGGACACCTGAGCAGGCAGCTTTTAGAATGCACCCAAAGTCAAATCTTACCAGCAAGGAGGGATTTAAGCTTCATTAATGGCCCAGAGCAGAAGCAATTCTCTACAGCAGCTCTCCCTGGGCTGTCAGTGCTGCAGCAGGCAGAGGGCTGAGTACCTATCTCCTTTCAGCTACAAGTGTTTAATTCCTGCAGGTGACATCTACAGGGAATCTTTTTCCTGGTATTTTCCTTTTCAACAGAAGTTACCTTGAAGGCACTCAGGACATAGAATCATAGAATGGTCTGGGTTGGAAGGGACCTCTGAAGGTCATCTAATCCAGCTCCCTGCTGCAGTCAGCAGGGGCATCCTCAACTAGACCAGGTTGCCCAGAGCCTGGTGTAGTTGAGGATGCCCCTCATCATCACCCAACAAAAGGCCTGGTGCTGCCAACCTGGGCCATGAACTGATAGGAAATCTCAGGTTTGCCTCTCCTACCACTTCCTCTGATTTGCTCTATGCTGAATTATTGAGACAGCAAACCTGCAAATCTGCCCAGCAAACAGCCTGGGACAAGCCATGCCCTGGGCAGCTGCCCCTCAAGCCACCCCATGCTGGGCAACAGCCACTGAGCCACGTTAATGTATCCCAGGCTGCAAGGATCATTTGGGGAGCAGGGAGGGAAAGTCTGCACCAGCCAGGAACCGGCAGCGTTTGCCTGAGGAAAGAGGAGAGGCAGCAGGTAGATGGCAAGGAGCTGGTGCCACGGTGCTGAAGCTGCTGTGCCTCGTGTGGGAGGTGATGGATGCTCCATGCCAGCTACCTCAGCGCTTGCTATTTTTTGTGGTTTCGTGGGCAGCGTGGCTTGGGGGAGGGGGGAGGCTTGGGGAGACGCTGGAGCACGGCAGGGATGTGCAGCAGCCTCAGCACAGCGCTCGGGGGAGCCCAACTGCCGCCCCCTTGCAGCCTCCGAAGGCTGGGGATCGCCCTAAAGAGACCTCGGAGGTGTTCTCAATCCACGAGAGGGTGTTTGCGGGGCCGGTTTGGCACAGGGCAACAACACTGGCATCAGCAGCCCGGGGCTGGGATCCACAACTGCAGCACCCACGGCTGCTGGGTAAGTGGGATGGGAGTGTGGGATGGGCTGCTCCGGCTGGGTGCACTTATGTGGCAGGAGCCAGCACACACTCATCCTTCTGCTCCCCATCCCAGCAGAATGTTATTGGCTTCTTTTTTCTTTTTTTACTTTTTTCTTTCTTCTTTTAATTTCCCTTTTCCTTTTCCTTTTTCTTATTTTTATTTTTCTTTTCCTTTTCTTTTTTCCTTTTTATTTTTCTCTCTCTCTTTTTTTTTTAATTTTTTTTTTTTTGTTAAATTTAGCTTTCAAACACTAAAAGTAGGAAAAGAGGGGAATTTACTCATGCCCCCAGAGAACACCAACCTCCCTCTCTTCTCTGGGCAGGGTTTTCACACCCTGTTTGTGCCACAACTAAATTAAAGGAATTCACTCCCGTGGGCTGCTGGAGCCGAAGCTCCCTTTGCTGTTTCTCCTTCACATCCTCCTGCCTGCAGCCGCTGCTTGGGAGGAAGCACAGGGAGAGGTGCAGCATTATTTTTATCCCCCTCACCCACATGCTGTGTGAAAGCTTAAAAAATCCTAAAGGTGCAGAGCTTTCGGCAGCCTCCCCGAGAGGCTCTGACTCAGGGCACACCAAAGGCGCACGTGTGAGCGGCCGCCAGGCTCTGCATGGCAAACAAACACCCTCGGAACCAAACGGGGCTAAACTGAGCTCAGGANCCCCAAACTGAAGGCAGTACTCAAACTGGGTCTCACCAGGGCAGAGTAGTGGGGGAGGAGAACCTCCCTTGATCTGGTGGGCACACTGTGTGTCCCCAGGCTGGAGGGAAGAAGGTTGGGAAGGGCAGGAAGTGCCCACATCCTACCTCTACAGGGTGTGAGGGTCAGTGCTTTTCAGTCACAGAGTCACAGGATCATTAAGGTTGGCAAACACCTCTAAGAGCAAGTCTGACCATGAAGCCAAGAGCACCACGGCCACTAAACCACGTCTCAAAGTGGCATGGCCACCACACATTCCTTGAACACCTTGAGGAATGGTGATCCCATTCCCTGTTCCAGTGCTTGACCATTCTTGCAGTAAAGAAAGGTTTCCTAATAGCCAACCTAAACCTCCTCTGGTGCAACCTGAGACCATTTCCTCTGGTTCCATCACCTGATACTAGGGAGAAGAGTCTGATCTCACTCTGACCTTCTTGCTAGAGAGCAATGAGGTCTTCCCTGAGTCTCCTTTTCTCCAGACTAAACACCCCCAGTTCCCTCAGCCACTCCTCACCAGCCCTGTTCTCCAGACCCTTTGCCAGCTTCCTTGCCCTTCTCTGGAACAGCTCCAAGACCTCAATGACCCCAGACTGAATACAGTATTTGAGGTATGGCCTCACCAGTGCTGAGAACAGGGGGACAGTCTCTGCCTGGTCCTGCTGGCCACACTACACCTGACACAAACCAGGATGCTGTTGCCCTTCTTGGCCACCTGAGCCCCATTGGAGCCACCCAGGCTGGCTGGAAGCAGGCTGCTTGCAGGATGAGGGATGGCTCTGGACACAGCAATCCAATTTAAAAGGTCATGTTCTGGAAAGAAGTTTAGATGCTATTAATTACTAAAGCCTCATAAACTTGTATTAAGGGTAATAGTTTTCCATGTGATTTATATAGCACTGAAATTCATTACCAATCTTTTAATGATGTTAGGGTCAATCAAGCACAGGAATGCTAAATGACATATCCCAAAAGGACCAGGAACTGATCCAAGGAAGTTTGGGATGCTTTGTTGTAGCTGATGTCTGCTCTTTCCCTCCCTCTGCCCTTGCACTCATTGCTGGTTGCTTTGATAACTGTTTCTGGTGGCTTTATCCTGAAACCACACCTAATCAGTGTCACAGGCATGGTGACACTTGCAGAAGCAGCAAATGAATCCTGTTCAAAGGAAAGTGTTCCTGGAGCTGTCACTGGAAATGCTGAAGCTTTAATGAAGCTTTTTTGTGTTTTATATGGAATCAGAAGTCTCCCTGATCTGGGCACTGAGTTTTATTAAGTGCTGTGAACAGAGGAGAGATAAGGGGTGATGGATCAAGTCCTCCAAGCTGAAAGGAAAGCAGCACAGATGTGGACCAAACAGTGGTTTGTAACCTGAGGAACAATTGGTTTGTGTCCAGGCTGGGCAGGAACCTGTGCTTCCTGAGCTGCACGAGTGACAGTCAGGGAACAAGCACAGGTTTATAAAAGGGCAGCCCCTGGAAAGCCTTCCAGGGCAAAGCCAGCAGCTGAAATGCTGCTATGAACACCTGAGCATCTCAAACCACTACACACAGAATCCCAGCACCATGGGGGCTGGAAGGGACCTCCTGGAGATCATCTAGTCCAACCCTGCTGCTAAAGCAGGGGCACCCAGAGCAGGTTGCCCAGGATCACAATGGTGGGTTTGGAATCTCTCCAAAGAAGAAGACTCCACAACCGCTCTGGGCAGCCTGCCCCAGGACTCCAGCACTCTCACAGCAAAGTTTTTTCCTTAAGTTCAAGTGAAACCTCTTCTGATTTGTGCCTGTTGCCCCTTGTCCTGTCACTGGACACCACTGAAAAGAGCCCAGCACCATCTTCACCACCTCCACCCTTTAGCTCTTACTGAGGATTAAGAAGATGCCCTCTCAAGCTGCTCTTCTCCAGGCTGACCAGCCCCAGGGCTCTCAGCCTCTCCTCATCAGTGATGCTCCAGTCCCCTGTGCACATCTGACCCCTAACCCCTACACCCCTGGGGCTCACACAAACAGAAGGAGTCCAGCCCTTCATCACTTCTCCTGCAAGGTCCACTCAGACAGGCCACACACTGCAGGTGACACTAGGAGCCCCTCTGCCAGCACAGGGCCATGCTGCCACCACCTCTGAGGAGCTGAGCCCTTGTGCAAGCCAAGGGGAATTCACTCCCAGCGTGTGCCTTGCAGGCCCTCTCTGTGTGGCAGAGCTGGGTGATTTTGCCACCCTTGCTGGGTGAGAATAAGATCTAAACCACTTGTAAGCAAACTTGCATTGCAGGGTTGGGTTTTGTTTGTTGGTCTCTGTGGTTTGTTTTCTTTTTTTTCTCGCTTGGGTATTGCACTTTAAATTGGCTTTGGAATGTTTCCTGCCCCTTCATCATACTGTGCATCAGCTTCTCCTGAGGTGGGATGTCAGGTGCTGACTCAGGGACCAGTAATGAAGAGTGGAAGTGGCAGCTGGTGTCTGACAACATCACCTTGGCAGGGAACGTGGCAAGTCCCTTGAGAGGAAGACAGCACTGACTCATCTCCCACGAGATCTGCCTCACTTCTGCTCCTGCTTTGGGAAAGGTAGGGAAAAAAAAAAACAAAAAAAACCCAAAACAGGCAAAAAAGAAACCCTTGCAGATAATTCTCTGGGTGCAAACTTGCCACTGACTGCTCTCCTGCTTGGATCCCTGTTTCCTTGGGCTTAGCATCAGTTTGGGAAAGTGGCAAGTGATGGAGGAAGTTGAGGAAAACATCCTTTGAGGACAACCCACCCACACGTGGCAAGAGTTTTCCTGATTTGGACCCCTCATTGATTTTGCTTTTCCCTGGCTCCATGGGCTTACTCAGTTTTTTTTTTTTTTTCAGCTAAGCAGTGGAAGTTACTTGAGTGGGACTGTAATTACCTCATGGTAATTAATGCAGTCGTCAGTGTAGCTACCCCAGCAGCTCCCAGAGGAGAAGATTCTATTTGTGACTCTGTCTGTAAAAATATTCTAAGTCAAACACCCAAATCTGAGAGACCTGAGGCTGTTTAGTCTTGAGAACAGAAGGCTGAGAGGGGAATCTCACCAGTGTCTATAAATACCTGAGGGGTGGGTGTCAAGATGCAGGTGCCAGGCTCTTTTTGGTGGTGCCCAGTGATGGGACAAGGAGCAAGGGGTACAAGATAGAATGCAGGAAGTTCCACCTCAACACCAGGAGACACTTTATGGTGAGGGTGACAGAGCCCTGGAGCAGGCTGCCCAGAGAGGTTGGGGAGTCTCCTTCTCTGGAGGCTTTCCAAACCCACCTGGATGTGTTCCTGTCTGGGCTGCCCTAAGTGACCCTGCTCTGGCAGGAGAGTTGGACTGGACAATCTCCACAGGTCCCTTCCAACCCCTAACATGCTTCTGTGAAATCTCAGAGAAGTTGTTGTGGGGAGCAGGAGGCCTGGGGAGCAGGAGGCCACCACCCTTCGGCTGTGGGTGATGGCCATGAGTAATTGCTGTGATTTATTGAGTGCTGAGTGCTGGAAGCATTCCCAGTGGAGATGCTCTCGTGGGATGTGGCTGGCATGGAGAGATTCAGACTCCCCTGCTGGAGCTTTTAATTCTCCATTTCCTCAAGGACCATCAGTCTAACCCTGCCTGCTTACAAAAAGTTCAACAAGCCCACAGAGTTTGTACAAATTGCCCCCACACCTTTCACCCATGAGTCCATCTCCACCCCTGGCCAGGGCAGCAGAGGAGCAGGACTACCTGCAGACTGCTTGCTCCCAAAGTAGCACCATCTCCTCAGATCCTGGTACCAGTGTTAGTGCCAGGCTGGAGCCACTTTCTGTCTACACACACCTTCACCAGACCTGCCCTTGCTCAGGAGTACATCTGAATGGTGTTTGGAGACCTGGGTGATGAGTTCTGGTCTCACCCAAAAAAGCCAAGGACCCCATGAGCTGCTGCTGGCTGCGGTTTGGTTAAGCCACAGCTGAAGAGGGTGAGATGTGTGCCCACTGGTGGCAAGGGGAGCAGAGATGAGCAATGGAAGGCTGTTTTCTTTTTCCCTGTATAGCCTGGAATTGAGACTGCAGAGAGCTGTTTGGCTGCACTGCTCAGATTGGCCAGTAATGACCATTTGGGATATCAGGAGCCCTGACAGGTCCAAACATCCCAGTTTGTATTTCTGGGGAGCTAAGTGCTCCCTTGACTGCAGAGCCAACTCTGGGGTCTACCCTGGAGGCCACGGCTAGGAGTGAAACCTCACCCAGCTCATCTGAACTTGCCAAGGTGGTGGAGGTGCAGGGCTGGCAGTACTGAGGGCTAAGGAGCACCTTTCCTCTTGCACCAACTGCACACCCAGCAGCTCAGGGCACTGACCCCCTCTTCTGCTCTGCAGAAAGCTCTCAAGACCCAGGAAAAGATGTGTCCATGGGCTTCAGGAGAAGCTGTGCACATCAGATGAAGACTGAGCAGCATGCAGCAGCCTGGAAACGCTGTCTCTAGGAGAGAAAAAGGAAAAGATGAATTTCAACCATTCCTTTGGGCAAACTCAGCCAGACTTTGCTGCAAATTAAACTAACCCAATTACTGGATTAGCATGAGACTTGGTACCTCTGAGAGCGAGCAGAGAAAGCAGCTGTCTGTCAAGTTGTCACAATATTTGAAGGTGGCTTTCATATTTTGAACCCAAAATGTCAGGCTCAACCAGGCAGGTGTCTGGACCTGAGCTGAGTGTGAATGATGGCACTGGGAGGTTGTGTCCTCTCCTGCAGGGGTGCTGAACCAAGTACTCCATGGCACAGGTGGGCCCTGAGCATCACTAATCCCCATGAACAATCTCTCTGCCCAGGGCAGAAGGTGGAAGGGATCACCTGAGGCTTGCACACACAGGGCTGTGAAAAAGTGAGGAGGGCACAGCCCCCACTGGCAAGGCTGACATCAGGTTTTGAATGAGACCCCCCCCCGAGGCAGAACCTCACTGCACTCCCGGGGCTGCTTTTTCCTACAGCATCCAGCAGCAGCTCAGAGATGCTGAGAAGGTTAAACCAGGGTCCTGCTGGCTCAGAGACACTGAGCCAAGGACCTGCTGGCTCAGGGAGCTGCCTGCTCACCTCTCAGCACGCCAAAATCCTCTTACACACAGACATCTTTTCCCCAGTTAAGCCTCTTTTGCTCTTGATTTATTAACAGGAATTAAAAAGGGCCCAGGCTGACTTGTGTGTGAATGGAGGAGGTCTGGGCAAGCTCTGCAGTGGATCACACTTTGATCCCCACAGGCTCTGAGCTTTGTGGAGCTACATTGTCAGGATGAGATCTCACCAAGGCAGAGCCAACTCCCAGGGAAGTCAACGATCAGTATTTTTATTCATACACACTTGCTTTGAAACTACAATTACTACTGAACAAAAAGCATTTCATGCAAACAAGGGTTGGAGATACTGCAAATTAAGGGGTGGGGGAAATAAAATAGGTGCTGTGGTTTATACATCAGCCTTGCCCACTCTGCTTCCAAGGATTGATTGGTTTGGATGCACTGAACAAGGAATGGTCTCTCCACATTTCCTGCTAGCACCTGGCAGAGAAATGACTGGAAAATAAATGTTCTCCTCTTTGTAAATGCAAAAATCTGGGACTTAAATAATGTTCTCCTCTTTGCAAATGCAAAAATCTGGGACTTAAAATAATAGTGGTAAGGATGAAGGAGTTCATGGAGGGATTATTCCTTGTTTATAAGGAGACAGTATTAAAGGAACCGTTTCAGCAGCTTCAGGTGGGCTTTGTGTTGTCCTGCAAACCCACACAGGTGGTGGGAAGTGCACATTTAGAAGAGGCAAGGAACTTCAGTTTGGTGCAGTGGTTTTTCTTGCACTCATCTGAATAGCTCAGGGGAGAACAAACGAAAAGCTTAGTGGGGAACAAGCCACAGACTCAATTTCTGTCATCGCTGCAAGAATGTTTCTGCCTGCTCCAAGCCAGCAAAGCATCCAGGGGTGCAAACTCAGCCTGCTTCTGCAGGATGTGAAGCCCCAGTGGCCCTGCTCTGCTGGACAGCAGCAGGCACAGCACACGTTGGGTGTTCTGGCTGAACTGGGGCTCACTGCTGCCAGAAGCTGGAAACCATGGTCTTGGCTCCAGCAAAGCAGTAAGCACCCAGCGAGCTCTAAGCATGTCACAGCTCTGCTGCATGCCTGGGAGGGCCAAACAGCAGAGAGGTCCTGGCAGTGCTGCCTCTCAGGGCTCACAGGGAAGGAAAAGAAATACAACTCAAATAGTTCTTAGGAACAGGTTTATAAAGTTCAGAAATGTAATTCTGCTTTCTGTTAAAATGTTCCTGTCACCAACTCATGACTATAAAACTGATTTAACATTAGCTGTGGACTTGCCAATGCATCCTGCAGTGAGAAATGAGCTTCAATGGAAGCAGGCTGGGCCAGCTGTCAGGGCTGGGCTGGGTTATCAGTGCTGGGCTGGTTATCAGTGCTGGGATAGTTATCAGTGCTGCTGCCACTCTTCCTGCACACAGAACCATAGAATCACAGAATCGTTGAGTCATAGAATCATAGAATCAGTCAGGGTTGGAAGGGACCACAAGGATCAGCCAGTTCCAACACCCTACCCTAGATCAGGCTGGCCAGAGCCTCATCCAGCCTGGCCTTAAACACCTCCAGGGATGGGGCCTCAATGACTTCCTTGGGCAACCCATTCCAGGCTCTCACCACTCTCATGCTGAAGAACTTCCTCCTTAATCATCACTGTTTAAAATTGCAATGAGGGTTTAACATTTTACACTGAGGGTGGTTAAACACTGGCTTAGGTTGCCCAGAGAGGTGGCAGAAGCCCCATCCCTGGAATTACTCCAGGTCAGGTTGTCTGGGGCTCTGAGCAACCTGCTCTAGTTGAAGAGGTCCCTATTGACTGGAGAAGGGTTGGACTAGATGACCTTTAAAGGTCCCTTCCAACCCAAACCAGACTGGGATTCTAAAAAAAAATATTTAAAAAATGTACCCTTTTGGGGTTTTTTTTTTTTTTTTTTTCCCTTTTGGTCAACTGCCATCAATGGAAGAAAAATCCTAGTTGCTAGGGGTGGTTCGCTTTTAAATCTGGACTAGGGTGTCACAGGCAGGGAAAAGCAAAGCACAAAGATATACAACACAGGAATAACATTAAAATATCATCAGAATAAACCTGTCAGGGACAGAGCAGCTGCATAAAGAGTAAAACTGCTGCTGCAACAGGAGTCTGTACAAACATGACTAGGAAACAGCCATGCTGACTTGATTTGCTCTAAAAGGAGCTGCTCCACTGAGACTTCCATTTCCATGGAATATTTTCAATTGCACCTAGAAAATCCAGACTGGAAAAGAGGGAAGTGCCAGCTGACCTCCACAGGCAGCCAGCAGCACTCCCAGCTCCAGCTGGCAAATCTGGGCTCCAGATTCTGTAAGAAACTCATCAGATCCGATTTGAATTCTCTTCAAAGAGCTTCAGAAGAATTCCTGAAGTTCTATATAAAACAAAAGGTAGCAATCCCACGGCACACCCAGCAGCACTAGGTGAGTGCAGCCAACTGCTTTAGTAGCAAAAATGCTGTCAATACTCACACAACCCCTGGCAGGTTAAAAGCGGCTTAGAAACGTTACCTGGGAAGTCCTCAGAGCTCCCTGCAAGGCAGGGAAGTGTTATTACCCCCACCTGACAGATGAGGTAACTGAGGCAGAGAGGTGAACCCCCTCTGCCCTCTCTCTCTCAAGGCTTTCCCAGAACAGGAGGGCTGCAGTGCAAGGTCACTGCTCATTAGAAGGCAAATTTAATCAGCAGTTGTTACTGGCACAGCTACAGGTTGGTAAGAAATCAAACAGGTTTATGGAGTCTTCTGCAATTCTTCAGCTGAGCTATTTCTGATCCTAAGAGTGTGGAGCTGAGGAGAAAAGTGCTTTAGTTGTTCACCTTTTTACTGCTTGGCAGCTCAGTGCCTGCCTAGCCAACAGCACAGGGAGGGACCCATTGCCTGGAGCTGCCACTCCTGTTTGCCGCCAGACACTGCCTGCGTGCAATGGTTTGTGTCAGTGACCAAACAGCTGAACATCACATCCAACCTTTCCAGGAGTTTCCCTGGCAGGCCCCAAAGCCCACTGTGAACTCAACACTGTAAATGTGCTTGCTGCTCCTAGCATTCTTGGATTATTACTGCTTCCAAGGATGTGTTTTGTGTAATAAAGGAGGATCTGGCTCCTCTGCTACCCACACGTCTATGGCGTTGAACTGGGATGCAGCCACTCAGAAAAGAGACCCTGCAAGTGGTACCACCCAGTGCCAGCCCTTGGACACATCATCTTTCTCTCTACAAGACAAGACCCTCTCTCACTTGACCTTATTCATTTCACAGGAGCCCAGGATTACTCAGCTCAATTCAGCCCCAGACAGGATGGGTTTCAAAGGCCAGCAGCATTTAGAGATGATGAGTTTCTTTCAAACTAAACAGCTGACTTCCAGAAGAACCTTCTTCAGTTTGTGAAAGGAAATTCAATTCTATTTCTGGGAAGAATGAAGGATCAGAAAGCCTAATTGCATTTCTCCTCTAGAATGGATTGGGGGGGGGTTGTATTATGGGAATGTGCTCTTTCCTTCTTACCTTGCTAAGAACCTTGGAGGCTGGTCAGCAGCCAAGGTGGCCATGCTGGAAACCCACCACCCTCCTCAAGTGACTCAAAGGTGGATAAAAACCACTCAGATGCCCAAATAATGAAAAAAAGTTGCCTAGGAGCCAGTTAAATCTCATTTAATCCTGGAAAACAGCCTGGAAGATTTACGTGGAAGGCCTCTGCCTCCCCCAGCACAAACAGGGCTGTTCCGGAGCCCCTGGGGGCTTGAGTGCACGTGGGATAGAAACACAGCTCCCAGAACTCCCACCCCAGCTTTGGTGCATTATAATTCTCAGTTTGACTTTCAGGAATCTTTGTTAAGGATGTGGGTGTTCAGATTTTGGTTGCTACTGAACACCAGTGAAAGAAAAGCAGTTCCAGTGCCTCTCCCTCTGTTGATAACATGTTCTCTAGAAACCCAAATCTTGTGAAAAATAGGATATAAATAACATTTGTATTTAAAAACATATGGGAATGCTTGTTGGGCACTTTGGAGTTTGCTTGCCACTACACATCTCTGGAGGATGAGCAAACCTCCTGGAGCTCTCATGGGAAGGGCTGCTCCAAGTGGGAGAGAGCGCAGGGCAGAGCAGTGAGGAGCAGCACCAACAGTCAGTCCCTGCTTTATCCAACTTTGTCTTCTTCCTGCAGGACCCAGGAGCTCACAGAACCTTTTCCTAAGTGTTGCAGACACCTACAGAAGTCTACATGAGCTGTGGCAAGCCCAGGGACTGGAAGAAGAGGAATTTCTGCTTCTGCATCAGAAAAACTGGGGAGCAAATACAAGTGTGGAAGAAACTGGTTAGAAGTAGCCAGAAAATGAGCAGCTCTGTCCAGGTGTTGGACCAGCTCTTTCATACCCAGTTCTGGTGTGAACTGCACTGACCATCACAGCTGTGCCAGTGTCAGCCCCACCCAGAATGTGCATTTCACCAGGAAACCAGAACTGAACTGATTGGTGATGGCTTTAAACTAAAAAAGAGAGAGATTTACACTGGATAGAAGGAAGAAATTTTTTATACTGAGAGTGGTGAGGCAACTGAAGCTGCCCAGAGAGGTGGGAGATGCCCCATCCCTGGAAGCATGCCAGGTCAGGTTGTTTGGGGCTCTCAGCAACCTGCTTTAGTTGCAATGTCCCTGCTGGCTGCAGGGTGGTTGGACTGGATGACCTTTAAAGGTCCCTTCCAACCCAGTGCACTCTCTGACTGGACACATCTACCCATGAGATCTCTGCCAGTTTGCAGCTTGGTTCAGTTCTGCCCCCTCACTGTTCTTACTTTCAAACCCTGTGTGCTGATATTTCTCCCAAGATCTTCCTTTTTCTGAAGTCTCTTAACCCCTCCACATTCTCCAAGCTGCCTCTCTGCAGACTGCCTGACTTGAGAGGTCCTTAACTATTCACAATCTGAGCCCCAGGAACCTCTTGACTCTGATAGAGTTTTCTACAGTGTGATGCTCAGATTCTCCTAACCTGTGGCTGCCAAAAGCCATTCAGAAGGACAGAAACAGTCATGAATGTTGCCCTACTCCATGTGCTTTATGGTACACATCATCCTCTGCAAAGCAGGTAACACCCAAGGCAGAAAATGAACTCTTCAGCCTTGCCTGGTAACCTATCTGACACAGAATGGTTTACAATTTGTGCTCCTAAAAGGTTTTTAAAATGGTGAGCTCAGTTTATTTAGGCAACAGTCTGAGTTCTTGTTAGCTGGCCAATGCTCAGAAGGGTTCAGTTTGCCCTGGACCATTAAACCTGCTCGGCCTCACCCAGGAAGATGTTCCTTGCTTGGAGCTGGGGCTGCAAGAAGGCCATGACTGGGTAAAAGCCAAACCTCTGGAGTGCTGCAATCACAAATCACAGCCACCAAAGACACAGCCCTTGCAGCAGCATGACACAGCTGCTGATCACATCCAGCTGTGTTCCACTCACAACCTGTCCCACCACACCTCAAACCCATCCACCTGGTTACCAGTCAGCAGGATTAGATCTTTCTAACAGAATCTTTGGCACAGGTTCCATGTTTTATTGTCAGAAAAGATGATTAGAAAGTAGATTCCCCTCCCATCCCCACCCTCCCCACCAGTTACATAGTCTAGTATAAACTGAAGTCTTTTATGGTAAATATCTTACTTTTTTGGAGTATGTTTACATGCTGGAAGAAAAAAAAAACCAACCTGTAATCAGTCTGCATGCAGCAACAGAGACATCATGCTCCTGGCATCAGCATGCACATCCGACAGACAAAAAGTGCCTATGGCTGCTAAGGGTAACAAGGCAGAAGGGAGGAAAAAGAGACCAACAGAAAAAAAAAAAAAAGAAAAAAAGAAAAAAAAAGGGCAAATGCACTGACAACTATTTCACATGCAGTAACAGACCCCAAATATGCACCATCCCCCCCCCCCCAAAGAGAAAAACTATTTACTGATATTTGGATTAATATCTTCCGGTAAGTCAAAAGAGGAAATACCAAAATTTGTTTCTCTAAGTGATGGGAGAGGAGAAGATTGCATTAATTACAGTGTTCAGCACTGCAAATAAAATCTATTTCCTTCCCTCTATGTAATAAGCAGAGGTGAAATGAAAGCCTAATTGAACCTTGCAGAAAACCTGCAGGTAGCAATTATTGTTTCAAAGGAGATCTACTTTAAAAAAAAACAAAACCAAAAAACCACAACCCAAACCCCACAGGATTACACCCTAAAGCCATTAACAATATCCAAACCCTAAAGAAACAAAACAAAACAAAACCAACCAAAAAAGCCTAAACCAACAGCAAGAAAACATTTAGCTGAACCTAAATGATGGCATCTGGGAACAAGAACTTCACAAATAAAGCACAATTTGCTTTAGGAAATTATTAGAACACTCTTGCTGCTTGATATGATTAGGTCACTAATAAGAGAGCTGCTTATTATTAACCCTTATTATTAAGAGTTATTATTAAGCATGCAAAATTCATTGCATGAAGCACATGGAAAAGGTAATCAATTCCATCCCATCCATAAAACGAGTTTTAAGTGCTGCTTCTTTCCATTGATTATTCTACAGCCCCAAGTTTTTGTTTGAGTTTTAATTAAAACTGCTGAGCTTAAGACTAAATCTCACTTGATTCCCTCAGGAGTTATTCTGGAGCAATCAGGAAGTCTCTTGGGGCTGTAATTTATGTTACTGAGCACACAAAATGCTTTCTTCCATTGACTGCCCTATACTGCAGGTTATAAATAGAGGCATGGAAGGAAGGTTGAAGGGATTTCAGGTTTGTTTTACAGTCCAGGTGAACAAATCTCATGGTAAAATAGCAGTATCAGTAAACTTTTGAGGAGTTGGTGTAACTTAAAACTTAACTGAACAAACAATGGCACCCTGGATCACAGAATAATCTCATGGAGATTAAAAATTCACAAAAATATTATTAAAGTCATTATTACTATCATCATCATCATTATTATTATTAATTAATTCATTATTAAAGACAAACAAAATTCACCCTTGAGTTGACCACATGCTACGTAGCAAAGCTCCTAGAGATCTGGGCCAACCACTGAAGTCTGTTTAAACCTTGGTGTTGCTTAACAGGATTAAGTTCAGAGTAGAATTGAAGTTTGTTCCCCCCACTCCCCCCTCCCCAACTCCCAACTTCTTCCTGTTGTACTTCCCAAACAATCTCTTCTGACCCTTTTTTGCATTCCTCTCCTCCCCTGTGCTGCTGCTTCTGTCTCTCATGCTGCTGAGCTCCCCAAAGGCAGCAGGGCAGAGCAGGGAGGAGCAGTCCCTTGGGGCTGAGCACTCTCATCTCCCCCCAGGGACTAAATATTGGGGTTTAGGGTTTATTCTTTAGGGTTTTTTTCAGGCCACGTGCTAGATTATTTCTAACACAGCAAAGGGGGAAAGGGAGCGAAAGGGCAGTGGGAAGTTACAAAACCCTCTGAAGTACCAAAAAAATGGGGAAGTTCAGACAAGTCAGTGGTGACTTCTAGAAGAGTTAAGTGGGCACTATACACTGATTTATCTCCCACGAAGACAACACATCATTGCTGCAAAGCCCAAATCCTGAAAAAGTGCCTTTCCCCCCTCCCCTAACACACCTTCCCCCAGCGAACCCTACAATTTCCAGGCCCAGGTGGAACCGACGAGGCAAAAGCCTAAAAACAGTAGGGTTAAAGACCATTGCCCAGCTATGGGATTTGTTCCTGTTGGGCTGTTTCATGCTACATTTTCTACCAGGGAGTGTACAAACTGGGGGTTGACGTAAGAGAAGCCTTCAAAATCTGTTTGGTCTATGTTGGCAATGACCAACTGGTCCGGAGGGGTCAGCACCGGCTGCCCCCGCGTGAAGAACTTGTCGAAGTTCTCAGCACCTTTGCCACACTGCAAGAGAAAAAACAAGAGACAGAAAAAAGGATTAAAACCATCATAGAACCATAGAATGGGTTAAAGTTGGGAGGGAGCTCAAAGCTCAGCCAGTTCCAACCCCCCTCTGCCATGGGCAGGGACACCTCCCACTAGAACAGGTCACTCAAGGTCTCATCCAAGCTGGCTTTGAACAGCTCCAGGGAGGCTGTGGAGCACAGAAGCACAGAATGGGATCTTCGATAGGACTGAGGGGAATGGAACCAAGCTAGAAATGGGGAGATTCAGATTGGATGTTAGGAAGAAGTTCTTCAGCATGAGGGTGGTGAGAGCCTGGAAGGGGTTGCCCAGGGAGGTGGTGGAAGCCTCATCCCTGGAGGTGTTTAGGGCCAGGCTGGATGAGGCTGTGGGCAGCCTGATCTAGTGTGAGGTGTCCCTGCCCATGGCAGGAGGGTTGGAGCTGGATGCTCCTTGTGGTCCCTTCCAACCCTGACTGATTCTATGATTGACAGGCAAAACTAACTGAAGAGAGGCCCATGGAGGGAATTCAAGGGCAAGGTGCTTGGCTGGCTTGGAAACAGCTCCCTCACAGCTCCAACCTTGCTGCAAAGCACCTGGCACATCCTGGACTGGGACATGTTGTGTGACCTGAGCTGCAAAGAACTTCTGCTGCCTCGGGCGTGAGTTGTTTATATTTCAGATGAAAAATGCATGCTCAGGCAGTGGCCTGCAGTGCTCACAGAAGGACAATTGTTCAGTCTTGGAAGAGCACCAGCAGAAGAACACTTCCATGGGTTAAAGGCTGATGGTAACCTGCTCTTTCAATCCACGGTGCTGTACTCGCCCAGCACCTTGCTCCCCACTGAAGCCAACACATTTTGGTACAGAATCTCTGCAACAGCAATGAGCAGAGCTGAACCTTGACAGCTCTGCATGATTGGAATGGAAGTTGGTGGACCCCCAATTAACAGTCAATTTTATTTAGAGGCAGTAGTCAGCTCAGAGCAGGCACACAAGGGCTATTTACAGGGGGAAGACCTTTTGCTAAAAACTTGTTCTGCAGACATGCATCATCCTTCCCCAGCTTTGTGCTCCTTTTTTCCTGATCTTTCTCCTTTCCTTCTCAGCAAGTGGAAGGTACTCACACAAGCTGGAGGTTGAAAGCAAATTCCCCCACTCCACGAGGTCTCTCACTATTACTTGTACTAGTGGAGGCTAAGAAAGAACTCATCTGACATCTGGGTACCTTCTGGGTGTGAATGTAACAATTCATCAGTACATTTTGGTCTTCAGTTATCCACTTGCTTTTGCATTAAAAAGTGACAACACCTGTGAGTGTTAATGTAGAACTGAAAATAAAGGACTTCTAGAACTCTTCAACTCACAAATGTGAGTCAAATGTCCTTGCCAAATAATCACTCTATGCCTGTAGCCTGTGAAATGCCAATCTGGAAGGGAACACATTTAAACCTACCAACTGCTGACCCAAAATCTGCAGGCCAGTGTTGGAGTGAGAACCAGCCTGTGTGCACTAGCAGCAGGACTAGTCCTGCACCATCAGGCTTCAAGGAGGAGATTGGACCTACAAAGGTTTATGAAGAAACACCCACCCCAAACAAAGCCTATAAATACTTCCATGTCCATAAGGGTGGTGTGGCTCTTGCTTTCTGTGACCCATATAAATAGAATCAGCAATCACAACAAACAAGTTCTGTGGGGGGCATGTAAATGCACTTGGATCTGAGATGGTTTTCAGCTGGAGAAGTTGGGTTTCATGTGAACAAGCCTTGGTGTGTTTCAGCAGCAGCCCCTATGAACAAATCAGGTGATGATGAGCACAGACACAGCACAGCTGCTCTAAACTGCAGCCAGGATCTGCTGTGAAACACCCTGTGAGGGAAGCAGAGCACACTTCAAGCTCTGAGCACCTTCATGCTGCCATGACTTTTAACTTCAAGGAGAGCCCAAGCACTCCACTGCTGAGCTAATAAAACTTAGAGATGTCAGGGTAGATTTGCTTTATGAGCTCTTTACATGTGACTCAGGATGCATGTAATGAAGATCTGCTCTAAACCTTGCTTTAAAGAGGTGCAGCTCCTCCTGGGACAGCCAGCCCTGGGGACTGGCTGGGCAGGGTTGGCAGCATCAGGAATCCTACTCACTCACACTCCTTCCTCTGTGCAAAATCCACACCATATGAAAAGGGCTTTTGCCCTGGCACAAAACACTCTTCTGAGCAGGCAGCTATGTTCCTGGTGATGTGGAAAAATCATTTGTATGCCAAAAACAGGGGAATATAACTTGGTGGTGGCCTCTCAGACATTGGCCTCTCTCACTAGCTCAGTAGTTGGTGATGCCACACTAGTGGGTCTGTATAGGTAAATAAATGGGTGTCCTACACCTGCAGTGCTACAGTGAGCCACACAACTCAGCAGCCACACACAAAAAAAATGTGTTAGAGAAAGAAGATTTCATGTTGGGACACAGCAATTTACAGCTGTTCCTGAAAGCTTCCATTCCTGTGTGCATTCCTTTGCCTGTCAATAAAGCATGGCACAGGCTGGAAGAGATTCTGTAGCAACTAACACAGCTCCTCAAATGCTATTAGGGAAACAGCTCTCATGGTAAGGACATCTTTCACTTGTTTGGGTTGCTAAAACATCCCTGCAGATCCATCAGCATAGACCAGTGCTGACCACTACAAACAAACCAGGGATCAGTGCTGACCACTACAAACAAACCAGGGATCAGTGCTGACCACTACAAACAAACCAGGGATCAGTGCTGACCACTACAAACAAACCAGGGATCAGTGCTGACCACTACAAACAAACCAGGGATCAGTGCTGACCA
>WBNM01043859.1:0-50640 GCA_013399055.1 Ramphastos sulfuratus | reverse complement strand
AGGCTGGAGCCAGGCTCTGCTGGGTGATACCCAATGGCAGGCCAAGGGGCACTGGGTGCAAGCTGAGGCATAGGAAGTTTCATGGAAACTGAGGAATTTTTCCCTGTGAGGGTGCCAGAACCCTGGAACAGGCTGCCCAGGGGAGTTGTGGAGTCTCCCTCTCTGAAGATATTCAAACCCTGCCTGGATGTGTTCCTGTGTGATCTGGTCTGGGTGACCCTGCTGTGGCAGGGGGTTGGACTGGATGAGCTTTGGAGGTCCCTTCCAGCCCCTGCCATTCTGTGCTCCTGTTGCAGACTTGGCAGATGTGGGTTCTGTCACTCGAGGGTGGGCAGTACAAACCCCTGTGCCGCCCAGCCCACGGTGGAGGAAATTCCCCCCAGCACTCAGATACCTTCAATCACTGACTTCAGCTGCTGCTCAGAGACAGTCAGGAGCTCAACTTACTCAGTTTCAAGTGGCTGATGCCAGTGTGACATTTCCCCCTGCTTTCAACTTCTCCTGCAGTGCCTGACTCTCGAAGTCAAGACTCAAACTGCCGAGAGACTTTTTTATTCCCCTCAAGGAACAAAGTACACTGGGTTATGCTACAGGGTGCCAAAACATTAGCAGCTTTACAGACTGGTCTGCCATAATCCAACTGCCTTATTTTAGCAGTGTCCCAGATTCTCAGCACCACCAAGGCAGCACTAATCTCCCCCCACGGGAAGCATGACTGCAGACACATTTAGCGAGGGGAGGACTTGGCATCTCACTCACCACTTTAGGTTTGAAAGGTGGCTGAATCTCTCTGTTTTCCAGTTTTTCCCAGTCAATTCTCCTGAAGAAAGCATGTTCCCTGATGTCTCTTTCACCTTCCAGGCCACAGCCAAGGCGTTTTGCAGGATGTTTAGTCATCAGCTGGTAGGGAGAAAATGGCAAATGATTAAAGGCAGTGCTGGGATGGAAGTGAGGCACAGACTTTGCCCAGACTGTGATGCTCTCACTCCCCTCCTGAAGATGCAAGTTGCTAAGAAAATCGTTTTGAAAAGCAAAAATTCCTTTTTTTTTTTTTTGGAGATGAGTTTTCTTGTTTGATCACTGGTGCCAGCACATCAGCAGCAAAGTTAAGGGCTGCACTTGAGACCCTTTTCCAGGTCAGCAGAGGTTTCTGTTGGAGGTGTGGATGGGCAGGTGGTGCCCAGGGCACTCTGCCATCCCTTTAGGTCACATCTCACTCTGGAGTTTCCCCTTTAGTCTTTCAGTTCAGTCTTATGAATCTCCAGAACAGCTTCTGCCCTACCCCAGCAATCAATTAAACACAATAAATTCCAATATACTAAAGCTGTACAAAGTACTACATCCCCCCCAGCCCCCTCCCTTTCATTTTTCTGGGCTTGCTGGAGAGAAGACATTACAGAGCTCACAGTTTCTTGGCACCCAGCTGACAATACCTAATCTGTGATTCCTCCCTTGCATCCCTAATGACATTTTGGTCAATACTGTATCCAGCTGCATAGATTGTGCAGACTTGGGGGGGAGCAAAATCCCCAAACCCACCAGGATTGCCTGCTTGGAACCAGTAATATGCTCCCTAATTAACAAACCCCTCAAATTATTTTTCAGTCACAGAATCATGAAATCATTTTGGTTGGAAAAGGCCTTTAAGATCACCAAGCCCAACCACTAACCCAACACCATCATGGCCATGTCCCAAAGTGCCATGTCCACATTAGGAATTAAGCCACACAGCCTTCAAGTCTCAGCTCCAGTATTGGGGGGGGCACTTTTTAAAGCCCTTTTACAAATTGGCTATGATTAATATGCTGCAGNCCTGTTCTAGTGGGAGGTGTCCCTGCCTATGGCAGGGGGTTGGAACTGGATGATCCTTGAGGTCCCTTCCAACCTTACCCTTCTATGATTCTATGATCTTTTTAAAATCTCAGCTGTACTGCTTTAGCCTCCCTCCAAATGTTGAGCTGATCTGATTCCAATTCTGAACCTAAAATACCAGCAGCTCTCAGCAGCCTTTGGGAAGGGGCTGGGAATCACATCCTGCCTCCAGCTCAACAGCAGCTTGCCCAATTTGGTTAACTCTCCTAAAGCCCTTGCTTGCAGCAGGTGATACAGGAGAATGTGAACAATGATCCCAGTAGTTCTAATTCTCTCTGAAGCTGCTGCATTTACCAAACCCACTGAGCTCTGGACCAGTGGAACAGATGTTGAGCAGAGAGCACAGTGGGCAGGTTCCTCTGGCCTGATGGTGCCCAGTCCAAAGACTGCTGAGCTGCTGCTGACTCCAAGGTTGAGAAGCTTTCTCATACTGACGACTTAGCTCTGCTTCAACACTCACTGAAATTTGGGATCAAACTGTTAGCTGAATAGAGATGATGAGCATCTATTAACATAGAGATGATGGCCCAAGACAGCTTCATAAGCTCAACAAGACCAAGTGCAAGGTCCTGCAGCTGGGTCGAGGCAATCCCAAGCACCAATCCAGGCTGGGCAGTGCCTGGCTTGAGAGCAGCTCTGAGGACTTGGGGATGCTGGTGGATGAGAAGCTCAATGTGAGCTGTCAGTGTGCTCTGGCAGCCCAGAGAGCAACCAGAGCCTGGGCTGCAGCAAGAGCAGTGTGGGCAGCAGGGTGAGGGAGGTGATCCTGCCTCTCTGCTCCCCACTGCTAAGACCCCACCTGGAGTGCTGCATCCAGTGCTGGAGCCCCTGGAACAAGAGGGATGTGGAGATGCTGGAAGCTGTCCAGAGAAGGGCCATGAGGATGCTCAGAAAGCTGGAGCTGCTCTGCTGTGAGGAGAGACTGAGGGAGCTGGAGCTGTGCAGTCTGGAGAAGAGAAGGCTCCAAGGTGACCTTATTGTGGCCTTGCGGTGTCTTAAGGGGGCTACAGGAAAGCTGGGGAGGGACTTTTTAGGCTGTCAGGTAGGGATAGGACTGGGGGGAATGGAACCAAGCTAGAAATGGGGAGATTCAGACTGGATGTTAGGAAGAAACTCTTCAGCATGAGGGTGGTGAGAGCCTGGCAGGGGTTGCCCAGGGAGGTGGTGGAAGCCTCATCCCTGGAGGGGTTTAAGGCCAGGCTGGATGAGGCTGTGGCCAGCCTGATCTAGTGTGAGGTGTCCCTGCCCATGGCAGGGGGGTTGGACCTGGCTGATCCTTGTGCTCCCTCCCAACCCTGACTGATTCTATGACTTGTGTCAGAGGCCTGACCTTAAACCCAGTGGTGTGATAGAGTTTTCTGACCTCTCTTTAGACAAGCAGCAGGATTGCTGAGCAAGGCTCCTTAGACCCACTCCAAATTCTGATGGTTAATGTCTGATTTTTCATGACAAGGGCATCAATCTACAGCTACCTTACAAAGCTCTATCACATCTAGTTTTTGTTGGCCAGCACATCCACACTGGGATAGGATCCAAAATTCAGGAGGTCTTTCTTTTTACTTTGTTCTAAATAGGTTTTTTGTTTGTTTTTCTTTTTTAAAGTGATTTATCCTTAAAGGATTTCTCTCCAGCTCAAGTACAACACTTCACCAGTGGTTGCAGAGGAAAGGAAGAAAGTAAACACCAAATTAAGCAACACTAAGTGGAGTGATATTTTATCATTGTAAGTAAGACATCAAATAAAACTTTATAGGCAGTGGTTTGGAAAAGGCACAGGCTGACAGTACTCCAGGGAATCACTAAGAGTCAAAGGAAAGTCAAATGAATTCTTTTTTCCTGAGCTAATTCCCTGAAGTCAAATCTAATCTTCTCCTCAGGAAAAAAAAAGGAAAAGGGAAAAGGGAAAAGGGAAAAGGGAAAAGGGAAAAGGGAAAAGGAAAAAGGAAAAAGGAAAAAGGAAAAAGGAAAAAGGAAAAAGGAAAAAGGAAAAAGGAAAAAGGAAAAAGGAAAAAGGAAAAAGGAAAAAGGAAAAAGGAAAAAAAAATAATTTAAAAAAGAGAAATTGAATTAACTAGAGTTTGGGATGTATTTTAAGCACACAGGTTACCACTGGGTCAGGATTTCTCCCCAATTTCCTGGCATTTCCAGGCTGCANAGAGCCTGGCATGGGTTGCCCAGGGAGGTGGTTGAGGTCCCACTCCTGGAGGTGTTTAAGGCCAGGCTGGATGAGGCTGTGGCCAGCCTGATGTAGTGTGAGGTGTCCCTGCCCATGGCAGGGGGGTTGGAACTGGATGCTCCTTGTGGCTCCTTCCAACCCTGACTGATTCTGTGATTTACACCAAGGCTTTTCACACAAGCTCATCTTCACCTATTTTTACAAACCATTCTTATCAGCTCCTCTGCTGCCCTTGGGCATTCTGGGCTAGGGACTGACTGGAGTGTCTGGTGTCCATCTCCTCACTCTACAAAATCAGGGTTGAGGCAAGGTGGGTGGAGATGTTTCAGACCCTTGCCCTGTTTCTGACTTCTGCTGGGGGGTTGGCAGCTGCTGACTGACATTTGTTCTGCCCATAAAACAGGCAGGCAGAGCTGAACACTTAGCAGTGAGACCCAGCCAGGAGCACTTCCTGACAATGTAGCTCAGCACCACCTGACAGAAGTTGCACTTAAAAATACAACAGCCCCTATCAAAGGCAGACAAATTTAGTTATTCACAAGAGTTGCCAAAAAGGAGCTTAAGTGCTAAAGCAGCACAATCCATCTCACCCCCTTGCAGATGGAGACAGCTTCTTTCGACAGGGATTTGGGATAGGAAACATTATGTTCCATGATGGACTGGAAAAGTTCATCTTCATCTTCTCCATCAAAAGGAGGCTGTTGAAAACAAATGGCAGGTCAGTTACTCAGGCAGGGCTTGTCTCTGTCTGTCTTTGTTTCTTTAACCCTCCCCTTTTCATGCAATGAGAGGGCAATCCTATGGCCACACAGGCACAGGTGTGCTGCATCCAGCCCAGCAACCTGCCTCTGGGCAGAGATGCCCAAAGAGACGCAGCAGCGATTCCTGCTCAGGAGCAAGCAGCAAACTCCCAACCTCCTGCAGCTTGGTTATCTCCTGACACAGACGGTTCCTGTTTGTCACTCTCAGGTAGAAACTGAAAAGAGAAAATTTCTGCTCCCAGCATGGCAGCCAAGTTAATGAAATGTGTGCAGAATTCTCTTTGTCATCATTTCTAAAGCTGCTGTGCACCAGACAGCCACAATACTTCAAAGGGTGAAGTCTGGAGACTGGCACTTTCAGTTACCTTCTGCTAAGGTATGCCCATTCCTCAGTTAATTCCAGTTAAGCTCCAGTTGGTTTTGTAAGACACAGCTGCAGGCTTTGCTTCTGTGGGGGGGAGACCACTGCCACAAAGAGCTGCATTCTGCTTTAAAATAGAGGTCAGGAGGGCAGTGCCCGTGGGTGAGACCCCAGGATATGGGCACTGTGCAGGACTCAGCTCCTGGGCAATCTTATTTTCTGAAAAGCATTCAGATGTCTGATACTTGCAGTGCTGACTGCAAATGCTACCAGCTGCAATTGTCCTCTAAGAACTGCTAAAAGGTTGAGTGGAACCCAGCAGAGAAACTCTGAAAGGCGTTTGTTAAAAATGTATGTTTTAAGCTTAGGAAATGCATACCTTTAGCTAGCACTCACCCAGAGCACATTGCACAAACCTCTTCCAACTCCAGATTAATAGAATTCCTTAAAGTTGGTAGTTTTCTGCCATTTACTATGGTACAGTGCTGCTTTTCTCCTCCAGTGACTCAGACAGCAGCCTCTCATTAACTGTGCAGAATAAGGGGTCTATAACTCTGCATTTTTAAGACCCACACTTTACCCTCGGGACATATAACACAAAAACCATATTCTTGTGACCCAACTCTGCAATGCAGAGCTGGAGACACACTCCCATTATGTTTGCCTGTGGTTTCAAACCACTAAATGACTTTTTTTTTTCCCCATTTGACATGCATTTTCTTGCTCAAGTGTCTCCCATTCAGGTTTGAAGATGGCTATTTAGACATTATTACAGTACAAAGGAGCTGCATCCAAAGGCAGTGCTTGCTGATGTGGGTGCAATATAAAGAGCTTAAAGCCTAAATCCATTCTTAGTGGAGTCAGTTAAGAGTACAAGGAGATAAGAGCAGTCTGAAAGGCCTCAGCCCCCTCCCCTAAGGGTCTATCCTTTGAGGTCTAACCCTTTGGGGAGCCTCCAAGCAGAGCAGTGATAGAGAGGCAGGAGGAGGTGACAGCAAGCACAGGGAGGGTGACTCTTACCTGGCCAGCTAACATCTCATAGAGGAGCACTCCATATGCCCACCAGTCCACTGACTTCCCATAGGGCTGGTATGCAATAATCTGTAAAATTACAAAAAAACAGCAAAGGAAAACCCCAATATTAATTAAAGTGCAACCTTGTGACTGTAGACAGAGACATGCAGAGCTGAACATACTTCCTTGGAAAAGCTCAGGAGGCCAATCCTGCAATCCTCACTGCAGCTGCACATTGGCTTCAGGGGGAGCTGGAGAGTTTTGTCAGGGTTAGCCTAAAGGTACTCTGAGGCCTCGAGAAATGAGGCTCTTGGGAGACCTTGGGATGAGCATTTTGAAGGCAAAGGAGGAAGCAGAGCAGCACAATGTAGGAGACAAAGTGAAAATGTTTGCTATGCATCCATTTGGGCCTAACCCTGAAACCATGCAGCTCACTTAACTTGCAGATGACCAATAACAAAACTTTTCTCATGTTCTCATTATTTTTGCTCTACTGTAAGAGGAATCAAACTCTAAGAAAAGAGCAATCCCTAAAAGCTCAGTTACATTTTCCCAAGCTGCATGATTAAGATACTCTGAGGATGAAGCCAGACACCAGCTACACCAAAAAAGAAAGGGCTTTCTGCTGCTCAGCCTAATGGAAGTGTCAAGTATTTGGTATCTTCTGAGTTCACATCTCACTCACATGGAGGGACAAGTTGAGTTCTGACACAAGGGAAGGCTGCCAAGTGCCAGCAGCACACAGGTGTCCTTGTGCATCATCTTATTTCACCAAGGCCACTCCAGGGTGCAGTGCTCCTTTCGTTAGGAGATGCACTTGGGCTTGCTATGGAGGAGTTCTGAGGNTCCCTTGGACTCTCTTGAGCAGATGTTCTCCTAATTAACTGTGCAGGTGCACAGTTGAATGGTGCAGGTTTGCAGGACATGGAGGATGCCTCTGCTTACTGCAGAGGGGGCTGGACTAGGTGACCTTTGGAGGTCCCTTCCAGCCCAGCCCATTCTGTGATTCTATGCCCCAGCCATTATCCACCAGCATCGGGGAAGGTAGGGTCAGGGGCTCCAACCCCAACAGAACAAGCAGAGAACCAAGGCAGAGAACCTTCATTCACCTTCCTGCTGCATGTCTTTTCACTCTTTGTGACACAAATGGCTAAGCCAGGCACACACCACACAGCCCAGCTGCTCCAGCTGCCTGCAAGAGAAGCTGACCTGGTAAGCTGTGCAGTTTCTCAGGGAACCAGTGAGTCACCAGTTCAAGACAGCAGGGCTGCCTGGCTACTCAAGAAAATTACAGCCTCTCTGTGAGGATATCTTCCTCCCTGGAATAACAGCAGCACAGGAACTAAAAATTGCTGCAATGTTTCCAAGCAAAGGGTGTCAAAAATCAATTCCACTCTGAACCATATTACACAACCAGAGGTAACATGAAGATTCTCAGCTGGAACATCCCACATAAAAGCAATCTTTATTAGTTGTCTTTTAGCAGTAATGTGGCCTTAAAATGCAGATTTGGGACCTTCATTTGGTATTATAGTGGTTGACATGCTTGGGTTACTCTCCCTCCCTTTAATTCTATCACCAGAGGCTTGCTAGGATCAGAGTTGGCTACTTGAAAGACCAAACACCTCCAAAATGGTATCTGGGAAAAAGGTTGCTCTTTATGCACAGAAAATGAGGAAATATTTTGTCCTCAGCCTTTCCCTGGCAATCTCTGCTTGCCTTATGGAAAGAAGCATTTTACCAGAAACTAACAGAGGGGCATTTTTCAGAAGGTCAGTGATTTATAAGGGCAGAACATTTTGTACAGCAAGTGAGCTTCTGGTAAGTGGTTTGGGTAAGGAGAGTTCATTTCAATTAGGAAATGAGAAAAAGATGGATCCATAGTGAGGAGGAAAATGCTGCTGCATCACCTATGGTCCTCAGCCTGGCAGCCAGCTCTGTCCAGGAGGCCACAGAATACTTTTGTTCCTGTTGTGAAAAACAGACAAGTGCCACCTCTGAGCTGGCACACAGCTCCCTTGCCAGAACCAGGAACCTGAAGAAGAATCACACACAGAGTCATGGAATCATGGAATCATAGAATGGCAAGGTTGGAAGGGATCTCAAGGATCAGCTAGTTCCATAGGCAGGGACACCTCCCACTAGTACAGGTCACTCAAGGCCTCATCCAACCTGGCCTTGAACACCTCCAGGGAGGATGTGGAGCACAGAAGAGCTCCAGGGAGGTTGTGGAGCACAGAATTACCCAACCTGATCAAAGATCACATGGTGGTGTTGTGTTGATGGTTGGTCTTGATGACCTTAAAGAGATCTTTTCCAACCTTAATGATTCTATTTCATCTCCTTTTGCACATGTCCTATTTAATCTGTTACCACAACTTAAGAGCTTTGCCTTTTCAGGTTCTGTGGGTTTGAGAGCTCAGGAGGAATTCCTCTCATCAAGTCAAATTGGCAGAGAAATGTTGATTCCTTTCCCTTTTTTAATTTTTCTCTGCATTTTGCCTCCAAGGAAGGCACAGTTAAGAGCAGGACACAGAGATTAATACCAACAATTTGTGGGAATGTTTAGATCATTGCAGCTTGCAGCTGGGAGTCAGTTGGGATGAAAAGATTACATCCCACAGGCAAGAGAGAAGAAGCCTTTTATGAATGTATCTTCTGTCTGCTGGAAAAGCTGAACCTCAGTTATTAAAAGAAATAAATATTACCAGCAGAAGGAACAGTCCAATGCAGCCTTTTCACACCTCTGGAATACCTCTTAGCCTTCCCTAATCCCAGCAAATCAAGGTTAGACCTTCAGGCTTTGAAGCTGTTAGATGGAGAAGAGAAACAGAGTTTCTGCTTTAACTTCCTCTGGAATTCAAACCCAGGATATTGGATGGCAGAATCCGAGGCCAGAGCTGTGGCTGCTGCAGGGCTGCTGCAGGTGGGGTTCAGTGCTGCCAGGACCCCTCCCTGCTGGTCCACTGCACATCCATCTCCTTTTGTCTCCCCTGACTGGTCAAGCAAACACAGCACTCACTGGTTTCACAGCTATTTTACCACTCTGACCTTAAATACTCCAGTTTGGCACATCAATAAATACTCTTTACTAGATAACCACTTTCTGCCTGGTCCTACCTGTGTAACCTCTGCACTTTCTGAAACTGCACATGCTGAGAGAATTCTAATTCTTTATGCTTGAGTGCAGCATGTCCACAGGACTTCTCTGCCCTACCACATCTGGAGTACTGGGGCCAGTGCTGGGCCTCCCAGATCAAGAGAGAGAGGCAATTACTGGAGAGAGGCTACAAAGATGCTGAGGGGCCTGGAGCACCTCTGTGAGGAGAGGCTGAGAGCCCTGGGGCTGTTTAGCCTGGAGAAAAGCAGCCTGAAAGGGGAGATCTGCTCAATATTTAGAGGGTGAGGGTCTGATTGAGCCAGATCTTTTCAGTGGTGCTCAGTGACAGGACAAGGGGTGAAGGGCACAAAGTGGAACCCAGGAGGTTCCATCTGAGCATGAGGAGAAAGTTCTTTGCTGTGAGAGTGCTGAAGCCCTGGAACAGGCTGCCCAGAGAGTCTGCTCTGAAGAGATTCCAAACCTCTCTGGACATTTTGATCCTGGGCAGCCCACTGTGGGTGCCTCTGCTTTAGCAGAGTGCTGGGCTGCAGCAAGAGCAGTGTGGGCAGCAGGGCAAGGGAGGGAAATTTCCTCCTTTACTCTGCTCTCCTCAGACTCCATCTGGAGTCCTGTGTGCAGTTCTGGAGCCCCCAGCACAGGAAGGACATGGAACTGTTGGAGTGGGTCCAGAGGAGGCCACCAAGATGCTCAAGGGGCTGCAGCAGCTCTGCTAGGAGGACAGGCTGAGAGAGTTGAGGCTCTGCAGCCTGGAGAAGAGAAGGCTTTGAGGAGACCTTAGAGTAGCCTTCCAGGATCTGAAAGAGGCCTACAGGAAGGCTGGGGAGAGACCATTGACAATGTCTGGCAATGCCAGGACAAGGGGCAATGGGTTTGAACTGGCAGAGGGGTGATTGAAAGTGGATGTTAGGAGGAAGTTGTTTGCAGTGAGGGTGGTGAGACACTGGCACAGGTTGCCCAGGGAGGTTGTGGCTGCTCCCTCCCTGGAGGTGTTCAAGGCCAGGTTGGACGAGGCCTTGAGTGACCTGTGCTAGTGGGAGGTGTCCCTGCCTATGGCAGGGGGTTGGAACTGGATGATCCTTGAGGTCCCTTCCAACCATACCATTCTATGACTCTATGATTCTATGACTGGAGTGGATGATCTCCAGAGGTCCCTTCCAACCCCCACCTCGCTGGGATTCTGTGATACCCTTGATACCTTCAACACTTTACTTAGATTAAGCTCGTTTATCTCCACCCAGCAGGGAATGGTACTGTGCAAATGCATCCTCATTACAATCTCTCATAACTGTACAGATTTTAGCCCATGGAAACATGCTGAAACACTCCTGCAAGCAAAACATGAGCCTGACTTTGAAGTTTTTCCACAGACCCAGTTAGCAATTTGTCAGTCACGATAACGCCGGCGAAAGAAGCGAAAGAAAAGCAACCAACCAGAAAAGAAAATCAATTAAAAAATCTGTCTGTAAGGTAATAGGAAGATTAATTTCCTCCCAGTCACTGAATGTTTTGGTAAAAAGGTTTATTTCTTTATGTGCCATTTCCAAGCAAAGCAAAATAAATCATTCCAGCGCTGACCCACATTGAGCAACCTGGCACTGGCAAGGCGTTGCTTGGTATTAACTGGCACAAGAGCACTGCCACAGACAGGACACTTTTTAATCTGCAATATTGGCTTCATTTATGTTTTGACAGGAGGAAATAAAATACTGCTCTGGTTGGTTTGAGATCCTGCTGCAAGCAACAGCAATTTGTGAGCAAAACAAGGTTTTACAACACGCAATATTTCACTCTGGAAAGCACGAATTAGCAACTGGGGGGAAAAAAAACCAACCCCAAAACCAAGCCATCAAAATATTTTTCACTCCAATTGCAGAGAGATGACAAAATTCACCTCAGACACTAATTTACCTGTCCATGTATAAATCTCCCATATTCAACAAACATCCAATTACAGCCAGAGCTGTTCCAGCCAGAGAGCTGCCTCTTGCCCAGCACTCAGCGAAACACTGAGTAGCTTGGATCAGGACTCAGCCTCTTGTATTGCATTTGCAGCCATGCAAATGAAGGCTCCTGAGAGCTCACTCTGCACAAACAGCAGATTTTAATATTCATATCTCTGAATCGTTTCCAAATCACCACATGTGCTTGTTTTTAATGTTTCATACCTAACCTACTGAAATGCAGATCAGATCCAGACTAAAACCTTAACTCAAAGCTCACATTTGTCACAGTGCTTGAAAGCAGAGCCCTGCTTCTTATGGTATTTTCCCTCTAGACCCACTGCACTTCACAGAATCACAGGAACATGCAGGTTGGCAAAGCCCCTCAGGATCACCAAGGCCAACCTAGAACCCTATTCAACAAGGTTCCCCTCAAACCATAGCCCTAAGCACCACATCCAAACCATCCTTAAACACATCCAGGGTAGGTGACTCCACCACCTCCCTGGGCAGCTCATTCCACTCCATGAAAAAACTTCTTCCTAATGTCCAATCTAAACCTCCCCAGTCTCAGCTTGAGGCCATTCCCCCTTGTTCTGCCTCCAATTACCTGTGAGCAGAGCCCAGCAATAGCCTCTCCACAATGTCCCTTCAGGTAGCTGCAGACAGCAATGAGCTCTGCTCTCAGCCTCCTCTTCCTCAAACTGTGTAGTTTAGGTTTGTGGTGGAATTTGATTTTCAGAGGCTTGAAGACAGCACAGGCATCACCAGCTCTCAGGAAACTCTGGATTTATTATGCTCACTCTACTCAAGCCTTGCTCTTCTGGCTTTGTTTAGGGTTTCAGAGGAGCTTTAAAGAGCTGACACCTGTGTACCATTTGTATGGCATGGCCTGGAGAAGACCACAGCAGCTTTTTGCAGGGAGGTCAGCAAAATCCTTCCAAACCTCCTGAGTCCTTTCTCAAAACTCAGTGAGTGGTTTGTGATTTCCTGAATGCTTTAAACAGATGTGTGAACTTTTGGAGAAATACATTAAAGAAGCTATGTTTGCTCCCAATAAAATGTTTGCTCATCAGCAACCTCAACAACCCCCCTGNTCCAAGCAAAGCAAAATAAATCATTCCAGCGCTGACCCACATTGAGCAACCTGGCACTGGCAAGGCGTTGCTTGGTATTAACTGGCACAAGAGCACTGCCACAGACAGGACACTTTTTAATCTGCAATATTGGCTTCATTTATGTTTTGACAGGAGGAAATAAAATACTGCTCTGGTTGGTTTGAGATCCTGCTGCAAGCAACAGCAATTTGTGAGCAAAACAAGGTTTTACAACACGCAATATTTCACTCTGGAAAGCACGAATTAGCAACTGGGGGGAAAAAAAAACAACCCCAAAACCAAGCCATCAAAATATTTTTCACTCCAATTGCAGAGAGATGACAAAATTCACCTCAGACACTAATTTACCTGTCCATGTATAAATCTCCCATATTCAACAAACATCCAATTACAGCCAGAGCTGTTCCAGCCAGAGAGCTGCCTCTTGCCCAGCACTCAGCGAAACACTGAGTAGCTTGGATCAGGACTCAGCCTCTTGTATTGCATTTGCAGCCATGCAAATGAAGGCTCCTGAGAGCTCACTCTGCACAAACAGCAGATTTTAATATTCCTATCTCTGAATCGTTTCCAAATCACCACATGTGCTTGTTTTTAATGTTTCATACCTAACCTACTGAAATGCAGATCAGATCCAGACTAAAACCTTAACTCAAAGCTCACATTTGTCACAGTGCTTGAAAGCAGAGCCCTGCTTCTTATGGTATTTTCCCTCTAGACCCACTGCANGAACTCTGTGACTTCACAGATTGAAGCCTAAAGTTTAGTGTAAGAAGATTTCCAGGCTATGGATTTCAAATTGCAAGGTGATGATGCAGCTTTTAATGGCTTGGGTTTATTTATTTATTTATTTATTTCCTAATAAGCCCCAAAGCTAAAGCCTTGATCTCATAAAAAGGTAGGCTTTCAATCAACTAGATATTGATTTAAATACTCAAGTTTTATTGGCAATCTTGTATTGATTCATGAAGTTATTCAGTAGACTTGCAGAAGGATAAACCTGCAGAAGGAAATACATTAAAGAAGCTATGTTTGCTCCCAATAAAATGTTTGCTGACCTCATCAGCAACCTCAACAACCCACCTCAACTCTGTGACTTCACAGATTGAAGCCCAAAGTTTAGTGCAAGAAGATTTCCAGGCTATGGATTTCAAATTACAAGGTGATGATGCAGCTTTTAATGGTTTTGGGTTTGTTTTTTTTTTTGCTAACAAGCCCCAGAGCTAAAGCTTTGATCTCATAAGAAGGTAGGTTTTCAATCAACTAGATATTGATTTAAATACTCCAGTTTTATTGGTAGCATTGTGTTAATTCATGAAGTTATTCAGCAGACCTACAGAAGGATAAATCATTCCACCTCTGGAGCATCCAGCCAGCAAAACTTGGTGGTGTGAGGTGTGTGCAGTGACAATTTTAACTTTAGAGGCTGAAAGGTGCATGAAGTGGTGAATATTTACCTCTGGTGCAATGTAGTCTGGAGTGCCACAGAAGGTCCTGGTGGTTACCCCATCTAACATATGTTCTTTGCACATTCCAAAATCAGCAATTTTTATGTGGCCTTCTGAGTCCAACATCACATTATCTAATTTCAGATCTCTAGGGAGAATCACAGTAATTTCATGTTAATGTTTAAGATCAATTAGGACAAAAGTATCTGAGTCTAGGGGAGGAGCAGGGGTGGAAGGGGCAGGGCTGAACACGAATGACAGCTGACAGCGCAGACAGAGCTGAGCAGCCCACTGCAGGTATGCAAGAGTGGCCATCAGCCCCCAAACTGGACAATTAATGAAGAAATATATGACCATGAGCACACTCACACTGAGGGACCTTACAGCTGCCTTCCAGTACCTGAAAGGATCCTTCAGGAAGGCTGCAGAGGGACTCTTCATAAGGGTGTCTAGGGACAGGACAAGGGGGAATGGTTTGAAGCTGAGGGAGAGTAGGTTTAGACTGGATCTTAGGAAGAAGTTCTTCAGGAGGAGGGTAGTGAGACTGGAATAGGCTGCTCAGGGAGGTTGTGGATGCCTCCTTTTTGGGGGTGTTCAAGGCCAGGTTGGCTGAGTTGAGAGCCCATGGTGGGCAGGTTGGAGTAGATGATCTCTAAAGTCCCTATGAAAGCTCACACAGGAGTGCACAAGAAAAAGTTTTACATTTCCAAGAGCTTCCAGTTGATTCAGGCAGAGCAGCCAGCAGGAAAGCTCACATAAAGCACTGCCTTTGGTTTCCAGCCCACCAGCACCAACATAACCAAAAGAAGAGTGTAGTGATTGCTTTTTTACAATTAAAAATGCACTGAAACACTACAGAAATGGATCATTTAGGGGGAGGTTCTAAAAGGAGGTCAGAAATGACTTATGTCAGATCATACTCACCTATAAACAATCCCTTTGTTATGGAGGAAGAACAACCCAATTGAGATCTCAGCTGCATAGAACCTGAAAAATAAAAAGGGCACAGATTTCTCATTGCCTCAGGATTTCTTTCTGACAAAATGTTTTAGAAATGATAAAATATTCTAGCAATGAATGTTCTGGTAAAGTAATATCACATACCATATACAGTCTAGAGATGCTAAAGTATAAAGCTATGTATTACAGTCAGATGACATAAAAGGCCTCTTACTTCCATCTGACTTTAACAGATACATTCTGAGCATCTGATGATGATAAAATAATTCAGGGCTTAACTAAAGCAATGAAAATGTCTCTCTAGACCACCAGAAAAATGGTGCAGCTGGAGCACAGCATTTTACTGCACTGATCTAACTCTGCCTGCAAAGGTCATTATCTCTAATCACATATCAATGCTGGATTCATGATGCAGCTCCATTTACACTGCACTTCAGACAGCACAAAATAATTTGCAGAAATAGTATCCCTTTATAGAGGCTGCTAATGGATTAATTACATAAAGCTAATTAAAATGATTACCATATAAAATGTAATTGCTGAATGCAGTTGCAAGATACATAACATTGAGGGGTGTTTGAAGCCAGTTGCTGTGGAGCTGTGCAAATTCTAGGCAGGAGGATTATTTAAAGATGAGATTAATTTTTAGGTTGGCATAAGGGAGAGGAAAGCTCAGCTCTGAAGCATTTGATCAGAGGTGTTTGGGAATGGGTGTGCTGGGAGATGCTGCACAGGCAGGAGCTGTCAGGAGGCACCAGTTTGCAAGGGGTGTTGGCAAGTGACATTAGCTGGGAGTCGAGCCTGATCTGACACCACCAGCTAGGTTTTAATTCAGAGAGTTGCTGGAATTTCATTTTGCATCTCCAATGCTTATATTTAGAAGGCTTCTCACTGAAACAAGCCCTGATTAATTACAGTGAGCTGGGAAACTCTTGTAGCTGAATTCCTAAGCCAGTTGGTCACACTTGATTTTCGAAGTTCCGCTGGGCAATGATTTATCAACCACTAATAAATGATGACGAGCTGCTATAGGCATGACTAAAATGCTGCTGATGGATCTCTCCACATCTGAACAGCCTGCAGGTCATTATCAGTTGCTCACTGATAACACCAGCTGTACAGTCACCTAAAAGGGATCATGTAGATAAACAACTTCTGATCACAGCATCGTCGACTCACGCAACCGTTTCGGTCGCAAAAGACCTTTAAGACCATTTGAGTCCAATTATTTACTACCTCCTCATAAATAAAACTGCTATTAATAAAAAAAGCAGGATCACAAAATTCTTCTAGGCTAGATGCTGAATTTATCTTGTATAAACTGTAATTTACACTGCAGTGCTGACTCTGTTTGCATTGCCTTTCCCTGTAACATTAATTCAGGCTGAAATGTTCTCCTCACTCGGTTTTTATATTTGCTTTTACAAACAGCCCCAGAATACCAAGTAACATCTTTAATTTCCTGTCTCCCTCTTTAAATTCTTGTCACTTTTAAAGCAGCCATTCCAGGCCTTTGTTTGTGCTGTAGTTTAGAATAAAAAGGCACAGCTACCTTTGCTCTGTGTAGGAAGAATGTTTCTAACATAAACTTCACCTTTCGAGCCTTAAAAACGCAATAAAAAAAGGCCAGCCGAAGATTTCCTACTGAACCTGGCAAGAAGAAGAAACTCAATATAAAATGAAGATGATGACATGATTCAAAGCTCTAAACACAAAGACTCACACTGCTTGTGGTTCCTTAAATTTTCCTACTTGCTGAATGTGATACATGAGATCCCCCCCGTTCACGTACTCCATCACAAAATACAGGCGGTCCTAGGACAGAGTATGGAGAGAGGTAGAGAAACACGTTAGAGAAGAAGGCTAGATGTGCATTGATCAGCAAAAATTAGTCACTAATAAGGCATTATAAAGCTTTTAAGATTATTAGGACTTGGTTGTACATCCTGGGAAAATGGACAGAGCAGGAAATGGAAGCAGAATGCTTTGTGAGACCTGCGAGACCGATGAGCCCTGCCCGCGTTTGCCAGTTTTAGTGATGCACTTTCAGGTATTATTTGGCTACAATGGGTCCCAGAATTACTCACAACCACTCTGCCTGATAAATCTGCCTCTCTGAAAATCAATGTAGGCCAAAAAGAAGTTAAAAATGGTGGGAAAGCCTTGCTTTGAGGCCATTTCTAATCCTTCCCAACAAGTTTGCCTTTGGAAGACAGGAGGCATTAAAAATATATATTTACACATTTGATTAAAAGGACGTAAGAAGAAAAGTAATTGCAGGGCTTACAAAAGTATCTGGCACCTTTACAAATGACATGAAATTAATATCTTGTAGCACATATTTCAGGCAGAGGGAGATGGCAAAAAAAGTACTTTGGAGGGAGATTTTTCTTGCACAGGGAGGACTTTTAAAGGTCACATCCAGCTAGCTCAAATCAAACACCACCGTAACACATCTAGGTGCACTTCAGCAGTATTTTCCCAGCCAGTGACCTTCAAACAGTAAGACTTAAACCTGTCTGTCCCCTGGTTTTCAAAAGATTAAAACAATATGAAGGGGGGGGGGAAATGTCCACTCCACACATTTATATGGAAGGAAGTGAAAAACAACTCTCAGTGTCAGGGCTGCCAGAAAACTAAATTAAATCCATCAACATCGATTCATGACTAATCGCTTCACAACATGACAACAGCCATTAAGACACTTCAAGTACTGTCCTCAGGTCTTTAAAAAGTATTTAGGAACCTTTGGGAACCAGGGTTTAAAGCTCTGACTTGGCAAAGCACACATTATTGGATTTATGAGTTGTCACAGTGGTCTGCTTGAGCTATACAGTACGAAGAAAAATCTTTAAATGCAAGAGGTAATTCCATCTGGTATCTCTTCTTCAGCATCTTCTATGTGCAGAAGCTGCAATATATAGGTTGGATCACAGAATCATGTCTTAGGTTGGAGGGGATCTTAGAGATCATCTACTTCAAGCTCCAGGGATGCCTCTCAGCTAGATCTGATTGATCAAGGCCTGGCTGGTGAGGGGCCTGGAGGAGAGGCTGAGGGAGCTGGGGGTGTGCAGCCTGCAGAAGAGAAGGCTCAGGGCAGACCTCATTGCTCTCTACAGCTACCTGAAAGGAGGCTGTAGCCAGCTGGGGTTTGTCTTTTCTCCCAGGCACCCAGGGACAGAACAAGAGGACACAGCCTCAAGCTGTGCCAGGGCAGGTTCAGGCTGGATGTCAGGAAGAAGTTCTTCACAGAGAGAGTGATTGGCATTGGAATGGGCTGCCCAGGGAGGTGGTGGAGTCCCCATCCCTGGAGGTATTTAAAAGGAGGCTGCGTGAGGCACTCAGTGCCATGGGTTGGTTAATTAGAAGGGCTGGGTGATAGGTTGCACTCGATGAGCTTAGGTCTTTTCCAATCTGCTTGATTCTGTGATTCATCCAACCTGGCCTTGAGGGAGGAGGAATCCTACAACCTCCCTGGGCAATATGATCCCAGAGCATGGAAAACACCAGGCTGGTAAGAAAGCCTGAGCTCACGTACAACTGTTTGGAAGCAGGAGTGAAGCTGTGTCAGGAAAGGTGGTTTGTCTTGCAGGGCCAGGACTCGTTTTTCAACCATCGTACACTCCACATCATCATCCTGAATCACCACATCTTTTTTCAGTATTTTGACTGCATAGAGCTCCTCTGTCCCCTTCCTGTCTGCCAGCATCACCTGCACAGAAAGAAAAGAACAGGGAGGCAATGTTCCTGCTGCCAAGGAGGGAAGGTGACTCATGTGCCTGAAGATTTGTAGAGATGGCAATCCAGCTTCTCCTTTTATTGGCATAGGTCAAATTGATCCCAACACCCCAAATACCACCTCCCTCAATTACTCAGGCACTGCAACGAGCTGCACCAGCCACTGCAGACAAAGCCTGTGCCAAAGCCCTCTGGTTAATCACAGGCAGGTTGCCAAAGGGCTGCTAAAATGTTAAGTCCCAGAAGACTTCTTCAGTAAAGGGCATTTTATCACACGAGTGGTTGTTCAAGCAGTGCTTGCTTTCAGCTCACAGACCTCAAATTTCTATACACCAGCCCTTCTGGCTCCCCCCTCAATATTCAGCCTTACCAGCACTGCCAGATTGACCTAGGTAGTAAAGCCTAGGTAGGAGGCTTAATTTCCCTGGAACTTCCAAGCAAGGAGGATTTAAAAGGATTTAAAAGGTTTGATACACCCTCCCCAGCAGGGGGGTTTGATACATCCTGCCCAGAGTGGAGGTTATTTTCAAAGAAATCATAGCTGAATTCTCTTAGTCCCTGGGGGAATCTCCCACACCATGTTAAGAAATGCTCCCTCAAAATGCACAACCTTTTGTTTTGCTCCTTAGAGAATTATTCATTTTTCCTGAGGAAAAACCCCAAAGGAGAAGGAACCTGAGTGGAATCGGCATGGACAAGTCCTACCTTCCCGAAGCTCCCCTTGCCAAGAACCATCAGAAAGTTGAAGTCTGACAGCTTCACCCTGTCCAGATTGTTGGATGGCACAGTTGAGCTCTTGTCTTCTGTTGGAGTAATGACTTTGTTACCAGCTGGCCCAAGTTTGGCTTTCTGAAGAACACACACACACATACACACACAAAAATAGGCAAGTAAGAAAGGCAGCCCTGATTCCTTTGGCAGCTTGGGTCACTGAGTGAAGGTTAGGATTGGAGATGACCATAGCTGAGGTGGCATTCCCAGGAGAAAGGCTGCATAACAAAACCTGCACAGACACAACTCCGAAGACTCACTCCAAAGATATTTTTGCTGGCACTGAGCGAATTGAAGTGGAAATCTGTGTTTGTGTAGAACCAGATAAATGCAGATATGCTGATCTGGCTTGAAGAGCAAAACCAAAGCAAAAATCAAAGCCAAAGGAGGGGGCAAAAGAAAAAAAATTTTAAAAATCACTTCTTTTCATGCCAAAAGCAGGCTTATCTGGTGGTTTTCTTCTGAAATACAGAAAAAAAAAAATGCTTTCAAACATTTCATGCCACAATCCACAGAGGGTGTTTTAGGACATAAATATTCTCTTCAATACATTCTCCTCTTAATTTCTGAAAGTCACTGCACAGCAAGAGTTAGGGAATCTTGGACATGCATTAAGAAAAAAACAACCCCCATTAAAATCCCCAAACCAACAACCCATGAGAGTTAATGCAGATGAACGTGGCCACTTTCAGACCTGCCACACAATCAACTCTGATTTTTCAATGCAGCGTTGATCTGGAAAGGGGAGGAAGGGAAATGTTGCACACAAAGGCTGTGTTTGGTTTGCAGAAGGGTGCAAGAGTCTCAGTAACTCATGAGACATCAGCTGATTGCTCAAGGAAGCTGCATGTCAAACCTCAGAGGTAACAGAGCAGGAAAAAGTAAGGCTCACCAAGAAGACAGTGCAGGCTAAGACAAAATTTCCCTCTCCTCCTCAAAATAATCCCATGCACAGCAGGAGCAAAGCCAAGATTTAACACTTTGGGCTTTGAGTGCTTCCTCCCCATCTATCTCCTGTGTGTGGCTGGTAAATAACCTCCAAAATGGTTCATTTACTCTGTGCCACTGACAGAGGCTCGGCAGTTATGGATCACTGCTTTCCTGGCCGCTCCACCAGAGGACAGCATTTGCATGTCAGCACTGGGTTGCGGGTACAGAGAATTACAGAAATCAAACTTTATCCACAGTGTCACAATGAATCACTTTAAAAGCCTCACTGGTAACTGGAGATGCAACCTTACCCCTCCCAGGCAAGTCTAAGACTGCAAGGGATGAGTTGATTCAGGGACTCCAGCACTCTGCTTCTGCAGGCAGCAATGTGAAGCAGTCCTCTGCTGCAATCACCACGCTTGAAGAGCACGTTCCGATGGGATGCCTCTTCCTGCCTCAGGTCTCCTTCCCTGCCTCAGGCATGCACAAGGAAGAGTGTGGCCAGCAGGCTGAGGGAGGTTCTCCTCCTCCCCTCTGCCCTAGAGAGGCCACATCAGGGGTACTGGGTGCAGTTCTGGATGCCCTAGCTCAAGAGAGACAGGGAACTACTGGGAAGAGTCCTATAAAGGGCCACAGAGATGCTGCAAGGACTGGCACATGTCTCGTATGAAGGGAGGCTGAGAGAGCTGAGGCTGTTTTATGCTGGAGAAGAGCAGCCTCAGAGAGGACTCTTCTCAATGCTCAGCAAGAGCTAAAGGGTGGAGATGCTGGGCTCCTCTCAGGGCTGGCCAGTGGTAGGATAAGGAGCAGTGAGCACAAACCAGAATCCAGGAGGTTTCACCTGAACTTCAGGAGAAACTTCTTTCCTTTGAGGCTGACAGAGCCCTGGAGCAGGCTGCCCAGGGAGGACATGGAGTCTGGTTCTCTGGAGACTTCCAAAACCCACCTGGACATTGTGACCCTGGGCAACCTGCTCTAGGTGACCCTGTGTTAGGACAATGATGATCTCCAGATGTCCCTTCCAACCCCTACCATTCCACGGTTCTGTGATACAAATTTTGGCAGTTCTGAGCTCTTCTTAAATTTCTGTATTATTGCACAGTTTAAAACGTGGAATTTCTTCCACTCCTGTGCTAAGTTGCATGCATGAAAGCAGCTCTTGGAGATGCTCCATCAGGATGATGTGTGTGTGCAAATGTTCAGGAGAAGGTAGCCCTGGGCATCAGCCTGAACCCTGGATTCTGCAAGGGATGGCCCCTCAGCAGATCTGGCTGCTGGGACAGAGCTTTAATGGAGTCTGCTGCCTCAAGGCCACAATAAAAGACTGGGCTATAAGCAGAGCAATGGGGGGAAAAAAAAGAAAAATCTCAATATCCTTCAGTTTCACAAGCTGAAGAGATGGTTTAAAGGAGCAGCTCTGCTGGCCTTGTCTTTGTGATGCCCTCACAGCAGGGATCTCAGATACGAGCCCCTGCTCTGCTGATCCAAGAAGCCATTTCAATATCTGCCATCGCACCACGCAGGGAGATCCAAATCGGGCACTGAAAGGAGAACACTTGTTTCAGCTTTTACCTTGTAAACCCAACGGGGAGGTTGTGGGCAGCCTGTTTGAACAGTGCATCATTTTATAACAAAAGGAATTTTCTCCCAAGGCACTTTTCTGGTTTGGGTCCAAACGTGCTGCATGGGCAGGAGTATTTCTGCAGGCAGCTTAGGCTGAGCAGCTCAGAGCGGAGCTGCAGGTTCAGTGCAGTCTCCTGTGCCCTCTGCTGGCTCCCAGGGTTGGCAGCACCAGGCTTCATCCAACACATGCAGGATGGAACTGTCAGAATCTGAAGGTGGCATCTTGAAATAGTATTAGAGAACCAAGCCAAGGCCTCTCTGCACCCTCACAAGAAAACGCTTCTGTTCGGCAAGCTCCAGACGTGCTTCTCCACTTCCAGTTCCATCTTTGTTTTTAATTAGCTGTCACTCTCAATTTGCTACTTTCTTTTTGAGGATTTTTAAGGAGATCATCATTGTCCCCTGAAAGGGTTGTCAAGCCCTGGAACAGGCTGCCCAGGGAAGTGGTGGAGTCCCCAATCTCTGGAGGGATTTAAAAGCTGTGTAGATGTGGTGCCGAGCAACCTGCTTTAGTGGTGACCTGGCAGTGCTGGGTCAGTGGTTGACTTGATGATCTCAAAGGTCTCTCCCAAGCAAAGTGATTCTGTGATTCTACAATCAGATGCCTTTTGGCTGGTCAGGTGGGCTTCTGTGCCATCTGCTCCAGGTAGAGGCAGGAGCTCATCAGAATGTACTTGGTTGTGAGTGATCCACGCTGATGGGAAGTTGACAGCTGTGATTATCCCATCACTGGTGCTGAGCCAGCTCAGGGCATCAATCCAGGCACTGCTACATTGTGAAGAGAGGACCCTGCTGCAAACTGTATGCAAGAAAAGGTAGGGAAATGCATCCATGAAATGCAGCAGAGCAACCAGGCTGGCTCAGTGAAAGCACATGGACCCAAGTGGAATGGGCTATGCACCTTATCAAGTATCATCACCTTATCAAAGCTCTGTGCTCCCCTTCAGCTAGGCCACCAACCATCTGCTCATGAGCATGCTAAAAAAAGTTCCTCCCATTTAGCTTGTGAATTCCTTTCACTGCTTTCTTGGCTTAAGGTCCTCGTGAAAACAGAGTGGGAATTTCAAAGCTGGCAAATGTGCACTGGGAGGGAAAAAGAAAAGGAAACAATAATAATCCAAAGCAAAACATTTCACAGATGATCCATTAAGAGCTACTGCAACATGGCTCAGCTCTGACTGAGCCTCAGGCATAGCATTTTGCTGCCTTCTTAGTACTATTTACAAAAAATTTCCAGAGCTACTGAAAACAAAATTAGGCTGTGGGCATGGAAATAAAATGAGACAAACATGGTCAGGCCTTGACGAGCTCTACCACCAAGGTTTTGATGGGACATTAAAGACATCTTTATGAAATAAACCCTGCAAGACCTTGTACTTAGCACCTGTCTTCAAGAATTAGATTCTGTGTAGATTCCATGTTTATCCTGAACTACAAACCTAAACCAAAGCCTCTCTTATAAGCTTCAAGGATGCTCTGTGCTCAGCCAGCCAGACACAGCCTATATTAGTGTGGTCTCTTAAGGTCAGGAACAGGAAATGTTTTTAAAGTGCTCTCTGAGCTTTACTTTGAGTTTTCTACCTGGGACACCTTGACTATTGTGGAGGGAAAATGCCATGCAACCAAAACACTCTTCCAGGGCAAAAATTGCCCAGGACAATGGTGGAGTCACTGTCCTGGAAGTGTCTTCGATGTGGTGCTGAGGGCCATGCTTTAGCAGTGGACCTGGCAGTGCTAACAGCTGGACTTGACCTTGGAGGTCTTTTCCAACCTTTCCAAACCTATGAAAAGCAGTTTTGCAGCTAGAGCAGGGCCATAAATGCAAATGATTGTTACAAGTTCATTGGAAAAGAGCAGTGACATTTTGCCTCCTAGCATGAACTGGAAAACAGCAGAATCCTACTCGAATCCACCTCTTTTTTTGGGCTGTGTGTGGATATTAAAACCTGCTGAAGATGGCATTCCAGACCCTGGGTTAACTTTCCATTTCCATTTGGGCTGCTCAGCTTAATAGAAAAGCACAGTAGCATTACAACAAAGCCAGCCTGCAGCACACCAACCAGGAAAACTCTGTGTTAAAGAATAAATTAGTCTGCACTGCTAGCAGGAGAGTTAATCTTGAGAGAAAACAAGGCATGCACATCATCTTACTTCCTCCAGTTTGGACGCACCTTATCTTGGCCACTTCTTTTACCCTGAAACCACAGGTGAGACAGACTTTATATATGCAGCCCAAACACCCTTCTCCAAGGAGTGTAACACAAGTTAGAGCTGGATGTTAGGAACAAATTCTTTACTGTGAGGGTGGTGGAACGCTGCAACAGGTTGCCCAGGGAGGTGGTTGTGGCCCCATCCCTGGAGATATTCAAGGTGAGGCTTGACAGGGCTCTAGGCAGCCTGATCTAGTTGAGGATGTCCCTGCTGACTGCAGAGGGTGTTTGAGTAGATGACCTTTGGGAATCCCAATCCCTTCCAACCCAGACCATTGTATGATTCTATTCTATGGTTTATGTGCTTTTTTAGAAAGGATATCTCAGGTTCTGCAGTAAAATTCCTTTCAATATATTTTTAATCTAAGTGTAACAAATGTGGGTTTTTTAAAATTAGATATGGGGAAAAAAAAAATCCTCTCCAAAACATAATGAGAGGTGTGATGAAAGGAAAAAAAAGAAGGGATTTAGGGAATAATAAGCCAGTATTGCCCTCAATTTTCCTTTGCAGGAAATGTTCTTGTTGAGTCTCTTCAAAACTTTCCTTCTGAGTTTTTTCAGTGTGAAGATGATCTAATGGGAATAGAAAATAAACCTAAGCGTTGTTGGATGTGGTGCTTAGGGCTATGGTTTAAGGTGAATCTTGTAGAGTAGGGCTCTAGGTTGGACTTGGTGACCCTGAGGGGCTTTGCCAACCTGCACGTGTCTGTGATTCTGTCTGATTGACTCTTTTGCCTTTCAGCTACTACCTATAGCTCAGAAACTAATTACAGAGCACGAGGAGTGAACTGCTCACTTTTCCCCATTATATATAAATAAAGGAAGTTAGTGAAGAATGAAAACCCAATCAGTGACACCATTCACATTCCTCCTCTCGGTGTTTTCAGGGCAATGAGCTACACCCCATGATGCTATTAACACCTTGCACCTCCCACCTTCGCTATTCTCCTGCTGCTGCTGGCAGCACTCAGCTGGACTGGCTTTGTCCCCGCAGGCAAAGCTAATACTGGGTTCCAAACCTGCTGCCACACACCACCCGCCTCGGGCTCCAGCTGCAGCAGGGAGAGAAGCCCACAGCATTTCCCACGACCCAACACCGCAGCTAACAAAAGCCCTTGCGACTGGAGGATGCCTTTGGCGGTTGTCAAGGCAACTCGCTCGCAGCAAGTTCACAGATGCCCAGCAGGGAGATCTATTGGCAACAAATTTTCGACAGGCCAAAGTTGACAAGCGAAAAACCATTAAAGAGCGGTGCCGAAGCCCCAGCACACGTGGAGGGGAGGTGTACACACAGGGCACACGCAGCTGCTCTTTGGGTAGGGCACAGCTCTGTGCCCGCATCGCATCCTGAGCTCCGGAGCTCCACTGACACCTGCTGGGAAAAGCCATGGAGAGCTCATTCCTGCGATCCACAGCTCTGCTCCCACTGCACACCAGCAGCCTCGCCTCTTCTCTCCACTCCTCCCTTCCCTTCCTTTCCCCTTCCCCTTCCCCTCCCCCCCCCTCCTCCCCAATCCCCTCCTCTCCCCTCTCCTCCCCAGCAGACTGCACCTGGCACCCACTGCTTTGCCATGCATCCAGCCACGCACAGCAAACCAATGCTGTGCCAGCAGGAGGGTCACCAGCCCAAGGACTGACTGAGCAGGCTCTATCTTGTGTCCCCAGACTGCCTTGAGCTCTGTGGAGCAGCAATGTCCTCCTGCCACAATTTAATCCTCTTAACTACCAAGGTCTCTTGTCTCTCACACTGCAACAAGTTCTCACCAGTGCTTTGCTGGACCCCGAAAAGTTTCTCAGACGTCACCAGGCGATGGAACAGAGCTATCTGACTCTAGCCTGCCTTCTTCCCAACAATCCTGTTCCCAGTTCTTAGACTGACCCAAAGCCATAGCAGGGCTGCAGGTCACACTCTAATAGCGTGGCAAGAACTGGCAAAATGGGTGGTGAGAAGCAAGGAAGGCAACAGGCTGAAGAGTACTGTGCCAGTTTCACTGCTGCAGCCCAGGAGGCTTTGGCTGCAAGTGTGAAATTAACGCTCAGTTACATCTGCCAGTACCTGGACTCTACACAAGAAGCATCAGAGCAACTCAAATCTCAGACAGGCACTAGAAGATGTTGCCGACAGAGCTGGCAAAGCTCACACAGAGGATGCAAAAAATGAGAAACTTGAAAGAATTCATCCAAGTCTTGAGGAAGGACAAGAAGCCCTATTGAGGTTTCCAGCTGTGAAGCTCAGCAGGCCTTTTGATCAATGGGTTGAGCCATTAGCAAGTGTTTAATAAAGTAAATAAATCCTATAAATTTCAAGTCCAAATCTGAAGGGAAGAAAAAAAAAACCAAATCACCCATTCTCTGGCACGTTCTCCATCACTGTGACAGCTTGTTTCTTACATTATTGCATTTCCAATTCCATGTAATTATAGATGCCAGGAAGGACTATCAATTTCCTAGTTTATGCAACTTAATTATCAGGATGCTGAGAATTTGAAATGAGAAGAGTCCATTTCTAAGCCCCAGCAAGACCTAATACTTCATCAGACTGAGTTTTAAGCTTAATACCATAACCTAATGCAGGCTTATAATTCATTAGTAGGGAGTTTCGTAGTCATGGAAACCACAGAGATGAGGAAGTTGGAGCCTAAGCTCTGGATGATTTAGCAGCCCAGCAGCTCTAACCAGAGGGGAAACAGCACAAGGTGACAGCTTGGTCCAGCCTCAGCAGATGTGTCCTTGATGTTGCAAGTCAATAGGGGGGAAAAGGAACTTTCTTGGCCATTTGCCCTGTTCCCTGCAGAACTGGAGCTGAGCAATCTGGGGAGATGCTGTGGCATTAAATTTCCTGTGCAACAGAACAGAACAATCCCTGGCTCCTGTGCTTCTTTCCTTGGCTTAAAAATGCTTATGAAGAAGGTGGCTTTTTCCCACCTGCTGTGCCCTCTCACTGATTCTTATGTGCTCCTTTCAAGAACAAGTAACTAATGAGCTAAATTCCAGAAGTTTCTTGCACTGATGTATTTATTTATCCATATGGAAAGGAGCAGGCTTGGCTTAGACTGCAACAGATGGAAGATGCCTACACGAGACACTGCAACACAGCCAGAGACACTTTGGCTGTCCCATGGACATGGTCATGGACTCATGAGGTTATTTATTACAGATAGTTTTGCAGCCAGGGATTCCCTCCTGGAATTGCATTAGAGTATCTCCGCAGCAAGGAGAATAGGGACAGGCTGCCCAGGGAGGTGGTGGAGTCACAGTCTGTGGAGGTCTCTCTGAAACGTGGCTGTGGCACTTCAGGACATGGTTTAATGGCCACAGTGGTGTTAGGTCAGTGGTTGTGCTCCATCTTAAAGGTCTTTTCCAACCAAAACAAGCCTGTGCTTCTTTGAGCACTGAAAATGTGCAGACAATCAGAAAGCTGTTCTGCACTCATTTATTTTCATCCTTCCTAAGATCCAGTCTAATCCTTCAAACCATTCCCTCTTGTCCTGTTGCTAGACACCCTTAAGAGAAGTCCCTCTCCAGCCTTCCTCTGGGATCCCTTCCGACGCCGAAAGGCAATTCATGAGATCACTCAACTCAGTGACTCAGAGGTTTCCACAGAGGTTCCATGTCTCTCACCCAGCACATGAAGTCAAGCACAACAAAAGCAGAGAGGCAGATAACTGCAGCATTCCCCAGGCACCTGAAGGTCGAGGTGGATTGAGTGGAACAAAGGTGAGCAGAGGCAGCACTTGCTTGTGCGGCCGCGAATTATTACACAGTTTGATTAAAGCAAAAATTATCAGTGCCAGGAGGAAAAAAAAAACTTGATTAAAGGGGTGCACGAAAAATTTTATACTGAATTGTATCAGAATTGAGTTTAACTTAATGAGTTTGTCTATTTCTTTTTTAAAAAAATACATACATGCACACAAACGAGTTGGATGATTTCTGTCAGGACTTCTGCTAGAGACAGCCTCTTGCTCTGGGAGCTATTCCACGTTCTGCACTGACCTCTTGTGGTTTCTCACTCCGAGGAGAAATCCTTTTCTGGAGCTCAGCATCACGTTCCAGGGATGTTTACTAAGCCTAAAGGCAATTAGGGAATCCCAAAGGACCGCACAGCAGCTCCGCGGGGCTGCTGATTTGGGGAGGTTGCTAATCGCATTCACTCGGCGATGTATTTTATTTTATTTTACGTTAATTTATGTTATTTTATTTTGCTATTTTATGTTATCTTGTAAGTTATTTTTTTCGGTTATGCTATTTTATTTTACATTATTTTATGTTATTTTATGTAATTTTTATTTTATTTTATTTCATGTTATTTTAGAATTTATTCTTTATTTGACGTTATTATATTTTACATTATTTTATCTTATTTTATCTTATGCTATTTTATGTAACTTTTATTTTGTTATTTTATTTAATGTCATTTTATTTAATGTCATTTTATTTGATAATTTTTTTATTTTATGCTATTTTATTTTACATTTTACGTTATTTTGTTATTTTATTTTATAATTTATTTTTTATGCTATTTTACATTATTTTATGTTATTTTATTTTACGNTTTACATTTTATTTTACATTATCTTATTTTATTTTATGCTATTTTATGTTCCTTTTATTTTATGGTTTTTTAATTTTATTTTTTAGTTTATATTTTATTTTACATTATCTTATTTTATGCTATTTTATGTTCCTTTTATTTCATTTCTTAATTTTTAGTTTATGTTATTGTATTTTATTTTGTTAGGTTACGTTATTTTATTTTTAGTTTAATTTAGATTATGTTATTTTATTTTACATTATCTTATTTTATGCTATTTTATGTTACTTTTATTTTGTTATGTTATTTCATTTTATAATTTATTTTAAATTTTACATTATTTTATTTCATGTNTTAGATTATGTTATTTTATTTTTAGTTTAGTTTAGTTTAGATTTTACTGCTTTTGGAGTTGCTGTATAAAAATTAAAGCTGGATGAAGCACTTGAAATAGATGACTTCTAAAAAAATCAGATATTCCCTAGAAGATACAGGCAATCAAGCCAAGTGACTATGAAAGATAATTGTCTGAAAAGGAATTTTCAGGGAATATAGCCCTAGACAGCAGATATCTGGCTGGGAGCAGTGAAATCCAGAGAGGGAAGAGTTTCCACTTAGCCATTTGGCACTGTCAACATGTTTAATCTCTTTAATAATCCTGTGGCCACCTGAGTCTACTTTGCTTTCTGCAATCATTGCCAAACCTGCTATCCCCTGCAACAGAGCAGTGCCTAACTAGAGGAAAAGTAATTAAAGAGGCTGCCCAGGAATAATAGTCAAGAATTTTTGCAGAAATATCCTGTGGTAGTGGTAATAAAACCAATAAAACCCCCAAACAACGAAGATGATGCTAGAACAGCAAATCCCCAAGTGTCAAAAAATAATAATAATTAAAAAAAAGGAATTATTTTATATATATGCTCCTTCTTTTTCTAATTATGCAAACTGCTGCTGATTTGCAACAATAAAATTAAATAAATAAACCCTCCCTGGAAGTGTTCAAGGCCAGGTTGGATGAGGCCTTGAGTAACCTGTGCTAGTGGGAGGTGTCCCTGCCTATGGCAGGGGGTTGGAACTGGATGATCCTTGAGGTCTCCTTCCAACCTTTACCGTTCTATGATTCTATGATTCTAACTCCAAAACCTAGAGTGTAGGATTTGGTTTTAAGCAGAAAACTCATTTCCATATGGGGAAGGCTATAAAGTACAGGGCTGAGAGATTTGGGGCTCTGCAGCCTGGAGAAGAGACCTCAGAGTAGTCTTCCAGGATCTGAAGGGGGCTACAGGAAGGCTGGGGAGGGNCTTACCATTCTATGATTCTATGAAAAAAAAACCCAAACAAATAAACTTCTGCTCTAAAACAAATCTGCAAGGACTTCAGCTCCACCTGATCTTAGTGCAAATCCCTGCAATCAAACCCCACAGGCATGCAAAGCTGCAGACCAGGAGTGATCTAAAACCCTGGGATTCTGTCTCTAAGGCAGACCAGGAGTGATCTAAAACCCTAGGATTCTGTCTCCAAGGTAGACCAGGAGTGATCGAAACCCCTGGGATTCTGTTTCTGAGGCTGATAAGATGCTTTGATGATATTTAACACACACACACACACACACAGAGGCAGATGGAGGTGTTTTTCTGCATGATGTTGGGAAAATAATCTATTTAAATATAACCTTTGCTGGTGGCACACAAGCAGCATAAATATGTGATCCTTCCCAGTGCCTGATAATTTCATAGATGAGTATTTTTGCTGCCTGACCTTGCTCACAGCATCCTCAAATTTGCTATGGTATTAAAAAATCATTTTGCCGGTTTCTAGCTCACAAGTGTCACATTATCCTCAGGAACACAGCCTTCCATCTTCATCTGCTCCTGCTGCTTCCTTTCACTTCCAATCTTGTAAACTTGGGAACAGAATCTCCCCAGCAGCCCCACATAAACTGATTACATACAGAATTATTTCCAAAGACATGCTAACGTCAGGGGTGATTAGTTTGCAGGATGCAGCATGCGGGGATGCTTCTGAGCTCAGGTTAGTGATGCTAAGTCACTGTCAGCAGCAAGCAAGAGTGGGGATTTGCAATAGCTTAGAGAGAAAAGGCAGAAAATAAAGAAGGAAGTTGTTTTTTTTTCCCCCCATTAAAAAAAAAATGGAATTCTTGAGTCTCCACATCACAACAGAAGGGCAACTCTCTTTGTGGGATTTCATGTTTCTCTTTCACAAGGGCCAAGCACAAACTTTGCCTATCAAGCAGCAGCTGTAGGAAACCACTCAGCTCAATTTTTTGGGTGCCCTCCTATGATGCAATCATGAATCAACCAAGGACTCCTGTCAGCTTCTGTCACTGCACTTCAAGGTCTGGGTTTTACCATGAAGTGACAACACAACGTTAGACTCAACTTCGTATTTATCCTATCCAGGGGAGCTTTTGCTCTGCCTTAAAATATGCCAAGCAGAAAAACTCTGCATTAAACAAGTTTCATCGATGAAACCACTGCGTGGCTTTGATTTCCACTAAGAAGAGATGCAAAGGACTGAGGAAGGGTAGTTCTCTTCTGTACAAGCTTTTCTGAGCTTGATACCAGAAAAAGAATCAAGGTTAAGACAAAAATAAGTGACTGATTGCATGACTAAAGATTACTGCATCAGGAAAAAATTGGTAGTGACAAATGCTCCCTCCCTGGAGGTGTTCAAGGCCAGGCTGGACAAGGCCTTGAGTGACCTGTGCTAGTGGGAGTTGTCCCTGCCTATGGCAGGGGGTTGGAACTAGATGATCTTTGAGGTCCCTTCCAATCTTACCATTCTATGATTCTATGGTCTGATTCTCTGCTTCACTATTAAAATATTGGGTAAAATCATCCATCAATAATTTAAGTATTAAGGATTAAAAATTTGGTATTTTAAAGCATTGAGCTGTAACACACAAACTGCCCTGGGTCAGCTGAAATAGTAAAAATCCTACTTCAAGATGCTAGAGGCTTCAATCTTACCCCAGAGAGTTTTAAGACAGTTTATAAGCTTCAAATTGTAATTGTAAATTAATTTTAACTGTGATGAAATGCAGAAGCAATGCAGAAAACTACAAGTGTGGTTCCTGCCAGTAACCTTTGCCTTACTAAAGCAAAGGAATCTGCTGGAGATGCATGCAGATAAAAAAAGCCCACACATGTATGTTCCCAGTGCTGACAGTCCATCTTTTATGGCCATAACTCAGTGCTGTGGTGATCAGTGAAAGAAGTAAAATGGGAAGAGGTGAAAATTGGTTATTTCAGGAGCCAGAGCAGCTGTGCTTGTGGGTAGTATTTGTTATCATATACTCCAACTAGCATATAGCAACAGATCCAGTGTGTCATATCTTAAACCAAGCATGCTGTAGCGTGAGCTACTTCATCCAGTGAACACGAGCATTGTTCCATGGAAGTCATTTACAGCTCCACGAGTGTTTTCCAAATTAAAGATGCACCCTTTTCCATTTTCCACAAGCAGCTGGCATTCACTTCACTGCCTCCTTCAAGAGGAAAGGCCCATTTGCATCTGCTGAGGGTTGTTGACTACTTTTTTGCATGTAAACTTCTAATCCAGGGAGTACTTTGTGACCACTTATGAAAGATTCATACTTCAATTGTTGTTTTTTTTTTTTAAACCATTAGAAAAGCTTAAACTGGGGGAAAAAAAAAACCAAGTGCATCCTTAAAACATGGTGAGAATGAGGTTGAATTTAATAAACTTCAAATGTTGGTAAAGAGTAGTGTGTGAAGAAAAAGGTGTAGAACACCAAGGAGAAAACTACCTTGAAGAAGTGGATATTTACATGACAGTCCTGGAAGAGACAGGAAAAGGGAGAAACACTGCTTCATTAGTGAAGGGCTGGCAAAGCAAAGCAACAACAATTAGTAGCAGAAGTAAACAAACAAAGACACAGCAGCAAGAATACAGAAATGGACACATCTGCTCTGCACAGGAAAATCACAAAGAAGTGAAGGTGCTGAGCACCCCAAACGGGAGCCCAGTCCGGCACAGCGCGGCGAAGCGCAGCTCTGCACACAGCTGCTGGGCCCTCTGCATCCACCTGCTTCATGCACACAACAGTCCTCCTCTTGTCCAACCCCTGCAATGCACAAAGCTAAATGCATCTCCAGATGTGTGTGGCCTGGGCCTTTCACGCCCCACAGCACACTTGGGCTTGAGTCTTCCTTGTGGCTTGTTTTACTCACAGGTAATTGGAGACTGGAGACAGAGTGGGCATCCTAAATCCAGAGTTTCCTGAGAGCTGATGATGCCTGTGCTGTCTTCAAGCCTCTGAAAATCAAATTCCACCACAAACCTAAACTACACAGTTTGAGGAAGAGGAGGCTGAGAGCAGAGCTCATTGCTGTCTACAACTACCTGAAGGGGCATTGTGGAGAGGCTGCTGCTGGGCTCTGTTCACAGGGAATTGGAGACAGAAGAAGGGGGAATGGCCTCAAGCTGAGGCTAGGGAGGTTTAGATTGGACATTAGGAAGACATTTTTCACTGAGGGAGTGGTCAGGGAGTGGAATGAGCTGCCCAGGGAGGTGATGGAGTCACCCACCCTGGGTGGTTTGGATGTGGTGCTTAGGGCTATGGTTTAAGGTGAATCTTGTCGAGTAGGGTTGGCCTTGGTGATCCTGAGGGGCTTTGCCAACCTGGGTGTTTCTGTGATTCTGTGAGGACAGGCATTTAACCCTTCTAGAAGGGCTAAAGAAATCCCTGCTGTCAGTAGGATTCTCTGTGTACATTCTTCACCTCCAATCACAACACACAGACTGAGAACAGCCTAGAAATCACGAACTGAGAGCAGAAATGTATGTCAGCTGGGGAAGAAATTTCAACTTCTCTAGCTCTGAGTGGATGGGAAAGCTCCAGATAACTGCATATGGGAATTCCCCATGCCAAACTAGAGTATAGAACAGATGGAGACATCTAACAGCATCCCTATAATGCTGCAAACTATTCTCTAATGATTAAATAGGCACAATTTAAAAATAGGCATGAGTGCCACAGCCAAAAAAAGCAGCTCTTCTTTTTATATCTCTATACACATAACGAGGGTGGATTGATGTGCCAGTGATATTTTGGCTGGTCATGATTTCAGTGTAGCTTAGTAGCTGCTTCCTGAAAAGTAAATTTAATCTTTTCTTCTACAATTTTGAGCGTCAGCAACATTATTTCTCTCTTCCATGTCACCTTTGCTGAACTGCCTGAAGTTACATTTATTGCTTCAAAAATGGGAGAGCACAGGGGTGGCACAGAGGTTGTGGTGGAGATCCTCTCTTCTTTATTGCCAAAAAAAAAAAAGAAAAATACAGAGTAACTGGGGCAAAAAACCATCACCATCATTCAAAGACTTCAAAGAAATGTTCCCTTCACAGCCCTTACAGGGCTTTTACACAGAGACCAGAAGAACTTAACTCACAATCAGCAAAATCACAAGCTCCTCTACAGGCTTGGTTTGGGCTTTTTAGATTGACAGTATCATNGTGTTCAAGGCCAGGTTGGAGGAGGCCTTGAGTGACCTGTGCTAGTGGGAGGTGTCCCTGCCTATGGCAGGGGGTTGGAACTAAATGATCTTTGAGGTCCCTTCCAATCTAAACCATTCTATGATTCTATGATTTAGTTAAAAAACTCATTGGGTTCTTAAGAAGCTACTGAAACAGTCTCTGGAGTCTCCTGTTAAGGGCTTGGCTATGCAAATGCAGTATATTTACTCAGTCTCCAGCTCAGAATTTGAACTGCTCTAGGATGTCCTGGTTATTGATTAAAGCAAAGAATGAAAATGTCCCTTTGCCCTAAAGCTGTTGTGAATATCAGAAAAGAAGGCCCCATTCATGGAGAAGGTATCAGCCTTCTCTTTTCTATTACAGCAGCCAGAAGCTACTTTAAAAAGAATGGAACTAAAGGAGTGTGAAAGATCTGAGGAGTGCAGTACCTGAAGTGGAACAAACAGGCTGCCCACTGGCACAGGTTGCCCACAGAGGTGGGAGATGCTCCAACCCTGGACACATTCCAGGTTGGCTTGGATGAGGCTCTGAGCAACCTGATCTAGTTGCAGATGTCCCTGCTCACCTCCCTTGCAGAGGTTTGGACTAGATGACCTTTTAAAGGTCCTTTCCAACCCAAACCCTTCTGTGACTCTATGAGAGGGAATGCTAAATGAAGATGTTTCTCTAGTGCTGGACTGTAACAACACTGAAACTCATCAGGAAGTTTTAATTTGCCTTGTGGACATTTTTCAAACACAATTTAACAGCAGCAGAACTGTCCCAATGGCCCTGATGGTGCAATAAATGTTGGTTCTGTATATTTTTTATATAGATATATCTGGGCCAAGAAAGGTTATTTATTCATGAATTTGTGCCTGCACAAGAATGAAGACCCAAGCTTGGTTGAACTAAACCTGTCCTGTCTACTGGAGGAGTTCAGAAGCACATCAGGAGCAGAAATATCTCCAGCTCCTGTGTCACTGGAAAAGTTCTATGTATTTATGACCAAGCCTGATGGCCAAGCACCACATTGCCCCTGTTCTTGTATTTAAAATGGTAAGGCATTTTAAAAGTCATTTTCTTTAGGTTCACAACAGCAGTTATGTTTAGAAGCACTGAGATGTCACCAAAATGTCACCACTGACTGTACACTTCCAATTTTCAGATACAATATCCACCCTGTTCTGAACTCTGCTTCCTCTCTCCATATGTTTCAATCTGTTTAAAAGAAAACTATGGGTCTAGCTTCTGTACAGCCTTCAGCAGCAGTTCCACTGGCACAGAGCAGCTGAGAACATAACTCAAGCAATGATAGCCTGAGAGGTGCCAGCATGAGCTGTCCACCCTCATCAGCCACAGTCCTTGGGAAACACTGCACAGCCAGATCACAGCATCACCAGCAGCAAAAAGAGCCCATCAGGCAACTGTACAATAATAAGAGCTGCTCCTGGGTGGTTTATCAAGTACCTGGACCAAACTCAGAAAGGGGAGACTGGAAACAGTGCATGGAATCAGCCTGGGCACCTTCCCTGCCTGCCTCCTGACTACATATGGGTCTATGGATCTGGCCCAAGATGGCAACTAATAGATGGAAAATGGTCCCTGCTTTTACTAACCCAACCTGGCAATTATTTGTCAGAAATATGTATTAATTTCTGAAATAATTATCTGAATAATGTCATCTCACCGTGGAGTGATTTGGTTGCTGTTCACTTAATGAAATGGAACAGCACAGAACTAACAGCCTTGGGAAGCTGCTGGCGCCTGACGCCTCGGCTGAAATCATCAACACAACTCCAAGGTGGCAGCCACAGCAGGAGATGTGGATCTATGTCCCCAAGGAAGCACTTCCCAAAGCCCACCAGAATGGCCCTACGAGGAGTCCCACGGCAGGGACAGCAGTCTGAGCTCTCAGGAGCCAAGGGGAGGATTTTGATTCTACTGAAAGCCATATTGAGAGAGCTGCACTGAAGAAAATGATTAGAAGAAAAGAAAATGCCTGGCATCTTAAGAGGACCATTCCACATCCTCCCCACAGATGCCTTAAAATGAAGATTATATGAGCAATAATCTATTCCCTCATAACAACCTGCCTGGATCACTTCAATTACCAAAGCTGCCTGTGATTGCTCCTATCACTTAATATACTTTGTGCTGGGTAAACGTATCCACATATAAGGATTAGAGCTGCTCTCTTCTTGCTTTAATTAAAAAAATAACATCAAATCACTGATATGGACCATAACAGCTGCTTTATTTTTTAATAACATTTGCTGTGATGGTGCTGTGGAAAGAAGGGCACAGACAGAATAATTGCTCAGCCTACTTGTAAACCAGTATCACTCTGCTATTACTCTAAGGTGATGTTTAAATATCAAGAAGTGCTTTACTGAGCAGTAAACTACAAGAAAAAGGACTTGGCAAGACTGAAATCAATTTCTTCCATAGGAGCTTTAGAATTTCATAGAATCATAGAATGGTTTAGGTTGGCAGGGACCTCAAAGATCATCTAGTTCCAACCTCCTGCCATAGGCAGGGACACCTCCCACTAGAACAGGTCACACATTTCTTTCCACCCTCCCTCCCCAAAAAAAACTCACCCCAAACTAAAGCAGAATGCCTTAAATGGCAAAAATCATCTTGCTGCTCAAATCACAAGCAGGTATGAAAATACAAGGCCACATTATCTCAAGATTCTGCTTTTTGCTTTGGCTAGCAAAATCCTCTAAGAGGAAAATCCATATATGTGAAATAGTAGCTACTGCAAATGAAAGATTTGCTAGTTTGGGTCCATGGAGCCACCTGGGACTGTTGGGAGTTCCCATGGCAACCTCAGCATGGCCAATTATTGGAGCAGCTCCAATTATTCTGAGTGTGCCTGCTGAGAAGGGAGTTTCGTTTTGAGCTGGCCACAAATGATGCCATTCCAGGGAGAAAATTCACAAGCAAAGGTTAAAACCAAATGAAAAAACAGTGACAGATTTTATCCTGCCTCCTACTTCCTCCAGCACTGTATTTTTATCTCAAATATTACTGCTGATGTATCATCTGTAAATCGTTGGAGGGCTGATTTGATCATACTGCTAAATGAGCAGATAATTGACTTGTTAAGTTTTAGTGACAGGTGAGATTAATGTAGATTAATTAAAACCTGTTGGACAGAAAATACTGCCCTGCACCTCTGGGTAATACACTTTAATTGCTATAGGCTGGAAAACTTCTTATAGGTACCATATAGCAGATAAAAAAAGAAAAATCCTTGCAATAAAATCTCATAATTAGTGAGGTCACTGAGTGATTCCATTAATGAAGCCATCCTTCTCCTCAGCTCTCTCCTCTTTTGTTTCCAAATCTGGTCCCATTTCTTGGATAGATCTGTAGCTACTGGGCAGAAGGCAGCTGGTAAATCTTCAGCTGCTTTAGATCTGGCAGAATGGGTCCTTAGGAAACCTTCTCTCATGACAAATAAGGTTTTACTGATCAGTTATAAATGTCAGTGGAGAGAATGTTGGAATCTACTACTTACTTATTTATAATAAGCTATTTTATGGTAGATTTTAATTCAATTGGGTCATAAGGAAACCTTCTCTCATGACAAATAAGGTTTTACTATTCAGTTATAAATGTCAGTGAAGAGAATGTTGGAATCTATTACTTATTTATAATAAGCTATTTTATGGTACATTTTTAATTGAATCAATGACTTAAAGAAAGTGTGCCAGAAGGTCCAGTAAAGTAAAGCAACACACCAGTGAGATTTCAGACNCCTCCCACTAGAACAGGTCACACATTTCTTTCCACCCTCCCTCCCCCAAAAAAACTCACCCCAAACTCTAAAGCAGAATGCCTTAAATGGCAAAAATCATCTTGCTGCTCAAATCACAAGCAGGTATGAAAATACAAGGCCACATTATCTCAAGATTCTGCTTTTTGCTTTGGCTAGCAAAATCCTCTAAGAGGAAAATCCATATATGTGAAATAGTAGCTACTGCAAATGAAAGATTTGCTAGTTTGGGTCCATGGAGCCACCTGGGACTGTTGGGAGTTCCCATGGCAACCTCAGCATGGCCAATTATTGGAGCAGCTCCAATTATTCTGAGTGTGCCTGCTGAGAAGGGAGTTTCGTTTTGAGCTGGCCACAAATGATGCCATTCCAGGGAGAAAATTCACAAGCAAAGGTTAAAACCAAATGAAAAAACAGTGACAGATTTTATCCTGCCTCCTACTTCCTCCAGCACTGTATTTTTATCTCAAATATTACTGCTGATGTATCATCTGTAAATCGTTGGAGGGCTGATTTGATCATACTGCTAAATGAGCAGATAATTGACTTGTTAAGTTTTAGTGACAGGTGAGATTAATGTAGATTAATTAAAACCTGTTGGACAGAAAATACTGCCCTGCACCTCTGGGTAATACACTTTAATTGCTATAGGCTGGAAAACTTCTTATAGGTACCATATAGCAGATAAAAAAAGAAAAATCCTTGCAATAAAATCTCATAATTAGTGAGGTCACTGAGTGATTCCATTAATGAAGCCATCCTTCTCCTCAGCTCTCTCCTCTTTTGTTTCCAAATCTGGTCCCATTTCTTGGATAGATCTGTAGCTACTGGGCAGAAGGCAGCTGGTAAATCTTCAGCTGCTTTAGATCTGGCAGAATGGGTCCTTNCCTAACCCTTCTAATTAACTAACCCATGGCACTAAGTCAGTGACTAATAACCACCTGAAAACTCTTGGGTTGTTAAAGTGGAGCTAGAAGGATGTGATAGGATTGTGCAAGCAGCTGGAAATCAAGGAGAGCTGGAGGCCAAACCTTTAAGGTGTCTGTTGAGCTACAGACAGGGAGAGAGGTTTCAAGAATTCTCATGGATTTAACAGGAGGTAGCTTCTGTGTCCTTGTGGAGATTCTACTAAGCACATTTCTAAACTTCAGTCAGGAGACTTGAGCAGCCTGGTCTAGTTATGAGCAACCTGGTCTAGTTATGAGCAACCTGGTCTTGTGAGCAACTTGGTCTAGTTAGCAACCTGGTCTAGTTATGAGCAACCTGGTCTTGTTATAAGCAACCTGGTCTTGTTATGAGCAACTTGGTCTAGTTAGCAATCTGGTCTAGTTATGAGCAACCTGGTCTTGTTGTTAGCAACCTGGTCTAGTTATGAGCAACCTGGTCTAGTTATGAGCAACTTGGTCTAGTTAGAAATCTGGTCTAGTTATGAGCAAACTGGTCTTGTTGTAAGCAACTTGGTCTAGTTAGCAGCCTGGTCTAGTTATGAGCAGCCTGGTCTAGTTATGAGCAACCTGGTCTTGTTATGAGCAACTTGGTCTAGTTAGCAATCTGGTCTAGTTATGAGCAACCTGGTCTAGTAGGAGGTGTCCCTGCCCACGGCAGGGGGCTTGGAACTGGATGATCTTTAAGTTCCCTTTCAACTCCACCCATTCTGTGATTCTATGATTCTAAAAGGACAAAGTTGGTACTAAGAATATTTTAGATTTGGAGGTTTAATTTTGGAAATTTCACACCTACCAGCTCTCTGACCTTTTGTACCCTGAAAACATTCTTCTTCTTGCTTAATATTAAGCAATGGAATTCTCATCCTGAAGTTTCTCTACTCTTGCCTAGCTTAGGCTCTTTACTCTGAAGACCACCATCATTCATTTTAAGCATCTGCTATTTGTAATGCAATATTTTGGTAGCAAATTGTTGTCATTTTGTTCTCAAGATTAAATCAGGGTAGCTTGGATATCAATCACACTGTCATACAGTGGAAAGCAGACCAAGCACCACAAACACAGGCTTGATTAGCAAGGCCTCTGAAGTTACTCTTTTCTGTAACTGATAAATGAGAAGATAGCCCAGAATAGTCTCTTGGGTTCTCTCTGTTCTTAATCTTCCTGACAAATACACTCCCCTAGTAAAATGGCACTCAAGATCTGCAATCTTCTTCCTGTGAGGTTTCAAAGTTGATTTCAGAACAGGGGAAATATTTATGTGGATGATGTCACTAAATCACAAATAGCAGCCTGCTTCTCAGTGCTAGCTACTTTTTCCTTAGTGTAGGGTATCTAAAATAAAATGGCTATGTCACCAAGATACAAATCAGGAGAAGAATAATGCAGAGGATGATCAGCACCACTTAGGTGCCACACCAGAATAGCTATTAAGTGAAGCACCACCATTCAGACATCTGTGCTGTTGATTTTCATAAGCCTCTGCAGTAATTCCCCTTGAAACCAAGTTAGGGCATTACTTGGAGGGTGCTGCTTCCCTTCTCATGGGTTAAAATCTGAGAGAGAGTGAGATGTTGACTCTGCAGCCTCTCACCATATAACACTGCACTGCATTAGCCTTGGTCTAGTTCTAATGACAAGTTTTGTTTGGCTCCCAATCCTCCCATCCAGCATCACTAAGTTTTGAAGCTCTTCATTATGCAGCTCTGTAAATGATACTCCAGGAGACCCTGCGCTCGCTGACAACCTATTCCCTTTCCTTGATTAATTCAGGCCACTAAAATAGCATCAACCAGGCTACCTCCAGAACAAGGAAAGCCTCAAAGACACAGTGCTGAAGCTCAACTAATTAGTCTTTGAGACAGCCTAATTATTCCTGAGGCAGAGCTGACCCTATGTGAAGCTGCCATTTCTGGGAGCCAGTCCAGCAGCACCACATAATTCGACCTCTCCAGATTTCTACTCCACATCATTGCAGGACACAGACAAACCCTGATTGCAATCAACATATTTACAGTAGGATTAAGGAAAAAAAAAAAACAACAAAACAACCCTAGGAGACTGCAAATTCATTATGCAAATACACTGCATATAATAACTGACATTTAAAAATTAATCATTTTAGTAATTTCTCTTTGTGCTGTCTCTGTCCTGAGAAAAAACCCAGGTAGATTTCCACACCTCTGTCACCAACATACATAAAATCCATTGAATTTCAGGCCCTGTATATTGCACAGAGACATGCAGGGAGTGAAAAGATTTGCTTTTGAAGCTATTCTTTCTAAGGAGGAGGAGAAAAAAGCAAATATGATCTTGACTAGAAAACGACCTAGTGCAGCAAAATAAAAGTCACACTGGTCAGATCACAACTGCCAAGAAAAGAAAATGGAATGGAGATTCAAATACTTCTCAAATGTACAATAAAACAACAACAACAAAACCAAAAAATCATAGTTGATGTTGCAGACAAAAGTATGGTAGCTGATCCAAATGTGTTCAGAAGAAACTGATGCACCTTTGGTTTTTCTTCCTTGCAAGTTGGACATGTGCTGTTTTTCCTCACTTGCTTGGGTTAACTCATCTTTTATAATAACAATGTAGGGTTCAGCCTGATGGTGAACATAAAAAATGGCCATTTCAGGTGAAAAGGAACAGCTGTTAAGTGTTTGTTTATGCACAGTAGGTACATTAATTATTTTTTTAAAAAAGTTACTTTTTTTTTTGAACAGCACAACTAAAGTAGTAAATGTTCAACCAGATCAAAAAAAGAAACAACAGGGGAGACTGGAATCTTTCAAATCCAGTATGGTGTATGCAGCTGGAAAAAGCAGCAGTCAAGTCAGATGAGCTGAATCCAGTACAACCATTAACCAAACACCTCCCTCTCCAAACTACACTTTTCCTCTTGCAGAAGGTTTAATGGCCAGCAAGTATTTTGCTGTAGTAGCAGCCTCAGCTCTCAGAAGAGGCAGAGTTGCTGGCTAAGTCTGCTCATTAAGGAACAACTGCTCTGCACAGCATGGTGAGACCATGCTTGTGGCTACCAACCACTCCAATCTGCACCCCACAAGGCAAGAAGACTGCAGCAAGGATTGCCCTCTCTTGAGGGTTTCTTTTTTGTTCCTAACTAGCAACACCTCTCCATCCTTAAAAACGTCCATACCCACATTAAAGAGATCAGAATTTCAGATGCCAGCCTGCTACTAACAGTAATTAACATTGTAAATATTTTCTTTAAATAGCAAAAGGCACTGAGAGTGAAACAAGCTGAAGTGTTAAAACTCTGTTTCTGAGACTTCCTTTTGTCAACTAGTAAGAGGCAACAGCTGGTAGATTCTGCAGCAAGTACAAACAGACATTGGAATCATTACACATACCTGAGATAAATTATTTGAAAAGAACACTTTTTAAGTGCCACAGCAGAGAAACGTCAGAAAAATGATACCACTACTGCATGAAACCATTTGGTCCATCCTCAAGGAGCCCTACTGCTGTGACAGGCAGCAGAAATACAGACTCTAGTACACAGCTTTTAACAGGCCTCTTTTTGAATGGTTATCAAGTGGAAAATGTGTGTGAGAGAGAGCTGCACCCACTCGTGTTTAACCCTCACCTCGAACTTCTGCCGGAGCTCTGCGTTTCCATCTTCATCAGCATCTGGAATGGGGACATTGTAATATTCACCTTCTTCCTGATTCAGCAGCTTGTACCTGTGGAAAAAAAACAAAAGGAAATGAAAGCAGAAGGTGACTCTGCAGCTTTATTCCTGTTAGATTTAAAAGCTGATTGAGTTGCTTGCATCAGTGTCGCAGGTATGTGAAGAACTACTTCCAAAGATTTAAATCAGACTAAACCAGAATGTATTAAACTTACATTGAGATCTTTAAACCCAAGCATATCTACCAAGGCAATTTAATGGGCAAGGGAACTCTTCCCACCCATCCTATGGTGTGATGGGAGACACCCACCCTCAGGAACCCCTCTCTTCAGTGCTGCTGTACCCCAAACCAACAATCTTTGATGAATCCACTCTTTGAGCAGATGAGGTGAGTTCAACCCCTAGCCTGGCAGACAATCAGAAGGCATTTTCTGAAACCAGTTCCTATGCACTTTGAAGTTGCAGAGCTATATATAACATGATACACTTAGTAATGAATACATCATATTTGAGATAAAAATAAAATTCCTATCACAAGACTGCGTACACAGAATTGAGCTCACAGCAGCTCCTGGCTCCAGCAGAACTCTGCATGAGCACCACACTCCTTTTATTATCCTCCTTTGTTATATATAGCCTCATGTTTCCTAGGTTTACTCGCATTTTAGTGAATTTAGAGCCTGAGATACNTCCATGTCCTTCCTGTGCTGGGGGCTCCAGAACTGTACACAAAAGCCCCCAGGGAGTCAGATTATGTAGAAGAAAAACCCTGGTTTGAAATATACTGGGCTATATCTTCTCCTCCTCTCTTACCATCCACTGGCTGGCATTTTCATGAGCTCTGACACCCCAAACGAAAGAGATCCCATGAAATCATTCCTGGTTGTTCGATCCCAGTCCCAGACCTCCACGGACAACCGTCGATCTTTGTCTGCAGGCTTTAATTTACTAAAAAGGGAGAGAAACAAGAGAGGAGTTCTCAAGGCAAGGCCCAAACAAACGATTCAAGACACACACAAAGGTACCACATAAGAAGGCATTGGACTCACAACGTGAACGACTCATTCCAGTCTGGGTTCAGGGTGGAACGGATGGTTTTTGTTTTCTGTTTGCTCTCGTTCTTAGGGTCTGGGATGAGCTTCAGCTTTACATAAGGGTCTGAAAGTCCATTTGGATCCATGGGAATGAGGTTTTTTGCTTCCCGCACTGCCAACATAAAACACAGCTCAACTGTACAGGATGACAAATACAGGGTCAGGAAAGCAATACCACCTTAAAGCAGAGTTAGTGGAACGTGCTGAAAGATAAAACAAGTAAGACATGAAACCCACTTGTCAGGCTTGGCGAGAAAGAAACTACTGGTTGTAAAGGAAGGCTGCACTTAGTGACAGTTATAGGAGTGCTGGAGAGAAATGAGAGAAATGAGAGAAGAGCAATTCACCATCAGCTCGCAGCTCCCAGGCAGCTCTTCTCCTGCACTGGGATGATTAAATGTCCAAATCCATCACTATAAATTTTTAAGTGGGTAGCAATTCTTTTGCTTTTTATTTCCTCGTCTGTCTTAGGTTATACAACTGCAGGACTGACTGCAAGCCAAATACTGTAAGCCAGATCACAGAGGGTTTCTGAAGGGAGGCTACTGGCTGCAATCCCTCAGCACAAGGTAGCCAATGCTAACATTTCCTCGGCCTGGTGGCTCCGTAGCTGTCAGATGGAATCATAGAATCATAGAATGGTAAGGTTGGAAGGGATCTCAAAGATTATCTAGTTCCACCCCCCTGCCATAGGCAGGGACACCTCCCACTAGTACAGGTCACTCAAGGCCTCGTCCAACCTGGCCTTGAACACCTCCAGGGAGGTTGTGGAGCACAGAAGCACCTCCGGGAGGTTGTGGATAACAGAAGCACCGAATGTGATCTTTGATCACATTGGGTGCTTCTGTGCTCCACAACCTCCTTGGGCAACCTGTGCCAGTGTCTCACCACCCTCACTGTAAACAACTTCCTCCTAACATCCACTTTCAATCTCCCCTCTGCCAGTTCAAACCCATTGCCTCTTGTCCTGTCATTACAAGACCTTGTCAATAGTCCCTCCCCAGCCTTCCTGTAGGCTCTCTTCAGATCCTAGAAGGCCACTCCAAGGTCTCCTGGAAGCCTTCTCCTCTCCAGGTTGCAGAGCCCCAACTCTCTCAGTCTGTCCTCACAGCAGAGCTGCTGCAGCCCTCTGAGCATCTTTGTGGCCCTCCTCTGGACCCGCTCCAACAGTTCCATGTCCTTCCTGTGCTGGGGGCTCCAGAACTGCACACAGAATGGCTGTAAGCATTGTGCACTAACAGCACCCAAAGCAAAAGCACAGGGCAGACAAGTTTCACTTCAGCTTCACCAAGGTGGCATTGCAGCTTTTCTATTTTTACCATGTCAAAAGAAGGCACCAAGTGACTTCATGTGCCTTGTGCTGCCTTGCCAAAGAGAGAGGCGAGAAGAGGCAGCAATGCGCACGGCGGGGCACAGCCCAACTGCGAGCAGGCAGACAGGCAGCGGGGGGTAAGGATGCATTTATCAGGGCCTAGCAGTCTGGCTGGAGATGCTGCAGCAGCTGTGGGCTTTGTGAGATGGTTCAGAAGTCACTGCAGGGGGTGGAGTGTTGCAGTGCATGAGCAGAGACAGCATCTCCCCCCTCCTGGAGTGTAAGGTCTGTGCAACATTGAGATGACATGGAAGGTTTTATACCCTGTGTTAACACCAACTCACAGCCAGGCTGAAGAGCCCCATCAGCTCCTCAGCCATCAGCTTCTGCTGAGCCTCAGAAGAAGAGGTGAATTTTCCACATGGCTGTGAGATCCTATCCCACTTAAACTGGTTGTGCTGGGAGGAACTGCAGTGACTGAGTCAGACAAGAGGGAATTCATCTGTGATGAGCTCATAACTGGCCAATTCAAAAGCCACTGGGAGCAGTAATCCTCTGGGCTTGTTTTGGACAGCAAACAGCTTTCATTTAGGAATTCCATTGAGAGATTCATAGTTTAAGGTTAGAATTGTTCCTGGAAGGAACAATCACAAGAAGCCTTGGGGGTGACATGGTTTCTAAGGCATGAGGAAAAGCCAGGATTTGAGAGTGAGTCACTAGAGGCATTATTCTGGATTGACAGTGCCCTCAGCTACTGCTTTCACAGCCTCAGCATTAAAATTTATCTACTGCTAGGCACGAAATATAGGAAAGATCAACCCTTAAGCCATTTAATATTTCTTGAGAGAAAACATTTCCTGCAAAAACCTGAACTTGAGAGTCACTTAAGACCTCAATCACAGCTAATGCAAAAAGGGGCATCCTTGTCTGGATCTTCAGCCACAGAGAGTCACTGTTTGCTCAAGGCACTTTCCTCCCAGATTTAAATGGCATTTTCCTATTGTGAAGGAAAATCATAGACCTTCCCAGGACTTTGACCTGTTATTTCTCAGCATGGGGGCTGAAAGGCATCCAAGCCACACAGATATTTCATAATGTGTTGTTTACTCTCATGAGTTAGAGCAGAAGAGGCCAGCTCTTGAGCAACAGTCNGGGAACTGGGTGAGCTTTGAGGTCCCTTCCAACCTAAACCATTCTCTGACTCTCTGACTTGCAAAGGAGCTGAAGTACATCCATTCAAAGAAAGGGACATGGTTTAGCAGCCATGGTGGTGGTGTTGACAGGTGGACCTGATGGTCTCAAAGGTCTTTTCCAACCTTACTGATTGCATGACTCTCTGATGAATCTATGAAAATGTCCTTTGCTTACTCTTTACAAATCAAGGCACGGCTGGAGGGGAGATTTTTGTCTTCTTGTGCCTGGCACCTGTACCTGCACTGCCAGGTTTGGCACATGAGCTATTACTTTAAAGTCTGTCTTCTGACTCCTCTTGCTCTACTGCAGTTGAGCAGAACTCTCTGTGTTTTCTATAGCTTCCCAGAAATACACACTAGGAGGTTTTCCTTGCATTTTAATATGGTTAGATTGGTTTTAACAGCAATTTTAACAGGATCAGCCTGGTTGTTGATATCTGAATTCCAACTGGAGATGCTCAGTGTGGCACCAAGCAGAACTGTGAGAAATTGGCTGTGTGGATGCAGAGCCATCCTCCAAGGCTCTGCTATGGAGAGCTCCCTGGAGAAAGGCATCACTGATCAGCCTTGATAGATGCTGCTGAGCCTTGAAAACAACACTGACAGCAGGATGTGGCAGTATGTGTAAGACCACCTCTTTATCTTGCAGCAAACAGAGAAAAGGAAAAAGCCTCTAAATAAGAGAAAAAGAGAAGCTCAGACAGTGGAGGAAAGAAAGTTACAACTTAGACTAAATAGAGGCTGCTAAAGAAGTCACTGTCTTGTTCCTTGTTTCAGGCTATCTGGCCCATTCCCACTTTTGTCTGCCTAATTAGTACCTTCAAACACCTTTTTTTTTTTCAACTAACTTAGCACTTCTTTTCCTGAGGAAACAGCCTCGATGATACCAGTGCTAAATAATGCTTATAAAGAATTCAGATCTGTGTGGTCCCCCTCTTTAAGACCACCCTGCTTTACCAGGATGTGTCAGAGTTCTCCAACAGGATGGACAAGAAGACATTTCCCCTCTCCATCAAAGGCACCACTTCTTCTGTGTGTTTGAGAGAGAAAAAGTTAACTGAAAATAAAGCAGCTGACTGTGGCTGAATTCTGCCATAGCTAGGATGACAGCAAGCAATCTCTTACTGCTGTATAATTACAGCTAATTAGACTCAACACTGTGATAGATGTGTAAGTCTCACTTAGAGGTGGGTGAAGTGAGATACAGTTCAGCTTTGCTCGAGTGTAACTTGGACACAAACCCAAAATTCCACTTGCCAGCTTCCTGTCATAGCTATTAGGTGTGCTAACGACTGCTGCAGGGAGCAAAGCAGCTGGTACAAGTTAGACTTCCCAACAGTTTGTGCAGATTAGATTCCTAACAGGGACTGAGAAAGCACACAGATGAAGACAGCGAAGACAAGCAGATAATGAAGTTTCTAACAAATCCAACCCTGCCAGAACTTCCTTCTAAAAAAAACCCCAAAGTTGTGAACTTGCCCTAGGGGAAAAAATGTGCCATTTCCCCTCCCCTCATTGGTAACGAAGATGAGCTCATAAATGTTTATTCAGCAGAAAATGCAGAGCATCTGATGGCTGTCCTATGGCTGTGCTCTTCTGTGCTACTTCTAATCCAGCAGCACCCATCCAGAAGCCAAGCCGAGCCCTGGGACGCCTGCTTGCCCAGGAATAGTCTGAAGACATAAGGAAATACAGAGCTGCTTCTTAGGTATTCATACTTTAAATAAATATCTAAATAAGAGAGAGTGGGCTGGCAGAGAACAACTGACATTTTCTGTAAAGAGAAGGAATTTTGAGGAACTCAGAGGATGACAAAATCAGAACTTTTTCCATGAGATGCTAGAGATGGAAAGTCGCAAGGCGCACACAGCTGTGGATTTAGAACTTCCTGGGGTACCATGGAAATGAGTAACCATCTCTCTGTCCCCCCAACAAAGCTGAATTATTAGCAGCATGAGTTTACTCAGTTCCTTTGCAAAAGTGAGTTAAACCTACCTTTTTCCTGAATTCCCAAGTGTTAATAAAACCCTTTACTAATCACAGCAACCGCTTGTTGATAATAAATCCCTTTACTAATCACAGCAACCTCTCCTTGCCAGCCTTTTCCTCCCTCCAGGCACCTCAGATGAGCAGAAATCTCTCAAATTCATGAGAACTGCTGCTTTTAGATGAGGCTTCAAGTCTCAAAGGGGCTTGTCTGGCAAGCCAGCTAGCAACAGGAAAGGAAAGGATGATGGTTTGCTAGCTCCAAAACATGGTCAAGTTTGGGGCTGCCCACAATAAAGCGTTAGGAAATGACAGAATGGTTTAGGCTGGAAGGGACCTTAAAGATCATCCAGTTCCAACCCCCTGCCATAGGCAGGGACACCTCCCACTAGTACAGGTTGCTCAAGCCCTCATCCAGCCTGGCCTTGAACGCCTCCAGGGAGGTTGTGGAGCACAGAAGCACCCAATGTGATCTTTGATCTTTGATCACATTCTGTGCTTCTGTGCTCCACAACCTTCCTGGGCAACCTGTGCCAGTGTCTCACCACCCTCACTGCAGAGAACTTCTTCCTAACATCCAGTTTACATCTCCCCATTGCCAGTCTAAACCCATTCCTCCTCATCCTGTCATTACAAGACCTTGTCAACAGTCCCTCCCCAGCCCCCTTATTATTCCATAATTCTCATTACTTCCCAAAGAAGATTCCAGTACAGCTCCCAGCTCACTGATGGATGAGGTAAGGGAAAAAGCACCTTGTATTCCCAGCCTAGGAACGTTCTCCCCAGGACCTTATAACACTCTTCTTAATCACAGCTGGAAAGATTTACCTATCAGTGAGAAGAGCCTTTCTTCCAATCTGCCTGCTCCTGCTCTCTGTATGCAAAACCCCCAAGCTGCCTCCCAAGCTGCTCAGCTTTCATTAAAGATTTATGATAAGATTTATTAAAACTCTCACTGAATGCTTGGCTTTCTGGAGCTGCTTTGTGACTCACATCTACAACTGGCTCCAAAACAAATCCTGCTCTTTCAGGCAGTGCCCAATTTCTAGGCAGTTTTTAGCCACTGCAAAGGGCTTTCTGATAGATTTTTTTTTCTAGTCCATCCTCCCCTGTCTAGCTAAAATATCTTTTAATATCCCTGCTGAGACCAGTGCCTACTCATGACACCCTATTTCCTGAATGGGGGGGAAGATGGCAGCACACCAGGAATAACTCTTGGAATGCCTACATTTCATGGGTGATTTACACACAACAAACAGGAGACAAATTTCCTCCCTAGAACCAGATGAAAAACAAACCCACGCTGCATGAGACTTCATTCCTCCCTATTTATTAAGATACTATCTCCCACCAACATGAAATAGCATCAGAGATGATGGCAGAGTTTGTTTGTTTTTTTGTTGTACTTGTGCCTGCAGTAGGTTCTCCAGGTTCAGTTTGAACTGGAAATCTCACAGGAGCAACAGCATTTTCCTTGGAAAAGAAGATTATTAAAATGATCATCATAAAAAACACGCACTCGTGGGCAGGGCAGCTGCTCAATAAAACATGAGTCTTGACACAAGCTGCATCAAATCGAGTGAAAAGGGACTCAAGGCCACAACATTCCCAATTCCTATCTGTTTATACACTTAAGAGAGAGATGTTAGCATTTCAGTTGAATTTTTACATGCATGGAGACAGCCATTTGTGAAAACCTGATGGTTCTTTTGAGTCCTCATTTCTTCATGGCAAACTCAATTTAAGGAATGAAACGGGGAACACTCAGATGTTGCCAGGGTTGGCATTTGTTAAAGGCACAGTTTTTTTTTGGGAGGGGAGGGGAATGATTGCAGCAACCTGGCAGGCTCTGGGAATGCTTGAAGAGAGAGAAGATGAGACAGCTAAAACAGGAGATTGGCATTTTTGGAGACGTTCAAACTGTGTCCCACATGCAAGAACTTATTTGGGATCACTTTAATGGTGTTTGGTATTAAATATTTATGTTCATATAGGTTTAATATACATGTTAATACATTAAACATGTGTGTTCATATATGTATTAAACATATATGTTCATATAGGTTTAATATACATGTTAATATAGTAAACATGTATGCCCATATATGTATTAAAAATGTATGCTCATATAGGATTGGTATTAAACATACATGTTAATATATGCTTAATATATATGTTAATATATTAAACATGTATGTCCATATATGGATTAAATATATATGATCATATGGGTTTGGTATTAAACATATATGTTCATATAGGTTTAATATATATATATGTTAATATATTAAACATGTATGTTCACATAGGCATTAAACATATATGTTAATATATGTATTAAACATATATGTTCAAATAGGTTTGATATAGATGTTAATATTTAAACATGTATGTTCACACATGTATAAAACACATATGATCATATATGTATTAAACATATATGTTAATATGTTTGGTATTAAACATATGTCCATAGAGGTTATGGTATTAAACATATATGTTCATATAGGCTTAATATATATGTTAATATATTAAACATGTATGGTCATATATGTATTAAACATGCATGGTCATATAGGTTTGGTATTAAACA
>WBNM01043858.1:0-34148 GCA_013399055.1 Ramphastos sulfuratus | reverse complement strand
CTGTTTAAGCCTACCACAACAATTTCCCATAAGAAAACTAAGGGCATTAGTGGTAGTATTAAAGGAAGTGTGTTAGAACTCGTTTCCAGCATGTGAAGGGTCTTTGTGTGTGTTAAACCCACACAGACTCCCAGTGTCTTCAGTAGTCTGATATAGATAGAAGATTTGATTCATGTAACAATTGTATCAGATCTGAGAAGTTTTGGTTTGTTTTTTTTTTTTTACATTTGGGATAATTTACTGTCTAACACTGCACATTAGCAATACAGAATCTGGTTTGGAAATTCTCAAAAAAATAAGGAACATGTAAGTGGCATTTTCAGATGAGTGATTATGAAAAACATCTTTTGCCACTAAATTATATGAAATCCACTATCCACTATTTCACAGAGTATCATTATTCTATGGAATATCATTAGTGACACAGGAAGTAACCTAAATAAATAACCTAATATTTTATGTTTATCTTTTTCTTCCCAGTCCTATTTTGCCTAGTTGTTTGTGTTGTGGCAGCAGTCCTTTACCTATCCACGGCTGGCGAAACTAATCTGTTCCAACTTGAATATTTAAAAATTGAACCATTAGGGTCAAACCTGCCACTCTACCTTGTAGGCAGTGGAAAGACACATTCAAGTTAAGTGTCTAAGTGAGACATTCTCTTGCCAATGCATCCTCCTCTTAGATGCCTAACCTGGTATTCAGTTTATAATTGGCTAGGTAAAAAGAGTGTTTCCCATAGATAAGGTTCCTAGATACAAGCTATATATTTTAAAAGTATGCACATTTCATTGATTTCTTTTACAACTAGACCATGATTTACTGTTGAGCTGAGCTTCTTTATGTTTATTCTTAAACATGGCTATAGATAATTGATATGAACAGACAGATTTTTGATTGATACGGAGTCACAGAGAACATCCAATTGGAAGAGACCTCAAAGATCATCCAGTCCAAAGTTTCTATTTTGCTGTTGTTAACTTTACTGAGTTAACATTGACAGATCTTATAATGACTTGAACAGGTAGGGAGACAGTTACAAGCTGACTGCAAAGTTCTAAGGAAGAACATAAGCATGCATGAAGTCTCACGCTTCATAGAGAGCCTTTTTCTTGTTCTTTTAACATAACAGAATTTTACTTATAGCTACTATATTCCAACTAAATATTATGATGCTTTATAAGCAAATAATATTAGAATGTGTGTTTGGATTAGGGACTTAATTAGATGAAATGTCAGATAGTAAACACAAATAACAGGACTAGATCTGTGCAGTTCATGAAGATAAGCAAATTGTCATAATTTTGTCCAGATCATGTGGCTGAAACTCAGCAAATAACTGATCATGGCCTTAATTCTCATTGAATGGGACATCTTACATGCATGGAGACTACACATTTCTAAGTACTTTGTTCTTTACAGTCATTGCTCTCCTTGCTTCCCTTGCAAATACATGCATCCTGATCCTGCCTACTGGAAAAAGAAAAAAAAAATGAACTGATCTGACAGACAGTATGCTGATATAAGTACACAGTTCAACTTGAGTTAACGGAGATGTATCTTTTCCTGTTACCAAACACCAGACTAGTGCAAATGTGCATACTGTATATCAATACTACAGAAGCTATTGCTAGAATGAGGAAAAGAAACCAGGTAATACTTGCTATAGAAGATGACTTGACTGAACTGGATGTAGAACAGGAAGAATTCTTGTAATTTTAGGAGAAATGGAATGTCTGAATAACACTTCAAACAAAGAAGACTTCTGTAACTGAAAAAGAAGATATTTTTAGCCTGGGGAAATGTTTGCTTTGTGTTGCTCCATTATCGCACTTCCTTGCTTTCTTGTTTTCTTGGGTTGTTTAGTTTTTGGTTTTGTTTTTTTTTGGGGTTTTTTTTTGTGTGTTGTTTTTTTTGTGTTTTGGTTTTTTTTCGTGTTTTTTTTTGTTTGTTTTTTGTTTTGTTTTTTACTTTGTCTTTCTATTAGCTATTTGTTGCTGGGCTTTGACACACTAATTTCTTTCAGCCCTTCGGCACAGGACATGTTCAAAACAGTCACCTGTGATACTTCACTTAAGCACCTGAGCCTATTTTGTTATGCATCTATAGTGATTCCACTGAAGTCAGCCCATGAGAAAATGATTATATTGAGCCACTAATAGTGGACTCAATTCCCTCATCCAGATCATGAATAAAGATATTAAACAGGATAGGGCCCAGCACTGATCCCTGGAGGACATTGCTAGTTACTGGCTGTCAACTGGACGTGGCACCATTCACCACCATGAGGTGAGTAAATTTTACTTAAATATGTCTATAAATGGCTCTAAAGCTAAGAGTGTGTAGGAACATTGAGGTAACACTGTCATGTTGAAAACACAATTACAAATTGGTGTAGACTGTTATTAAACTTTTCTAGATTCACTAAACTTCCCTTTGAATTTGGCTGTAAGTCAGCTACAACTAGTAGATTGTGAATGAAATGAAGAACAGCTGTGCCTTCATAACATAAATCTCTTAGACAGGGGAAATCATTCAGTCAAGTTAGTGAGAAAATTAGCATCTTTACATTTCATTTCTCTCTTGTCTCTCAATGGACTTTCATTAGGACTGACAGAATTGATGATGCTGGAAATCATGGATGTGCTTCAGACTTAGTTTCTCTTGATAATTGAATCTGGTCATCCATTAAATTAATTATTAGAGATTTTTTTAAAAATTGTGTTGCTGTGATCAACATAGACAGGACGTTGCTGCCTACCTCACTCATATGACGAATCAGAAAAAGAATGATGAAATCATGATCCCTTCCTGCCTCAAGTGTTTAAACAATGAACTTACAAATTTACCATCTTGCTGTCTGACTCAGAGATAGAGCATCTAAGGCATGGTTGTCTTCTTTCAGTACACTGTGTCATGAGATTTCACCCAGAAGCAGACACAGGTACTTTCCTGTGAGACAGATCATCCTCCTCACAGGAGTCCCTCTGTGATCCGATAGTAGTAGTGTCGCTGCTGATACTATTCCAACCTGTGCTGGTAAGTTACAATGTGACTCTTTTGTGTTTCAATTATCTGAGAAGAGAACATTCCATTAGCAAATCAGTTATTTATAGGCTATAAAACACATGTGTGCATATTGTGGTCTGATTTTACATTAGAAAATATTAAATTGCATTTTTCCCCATGTCCTTTCAAAATGTGAAATGAACATGCATACTAATAAGATTCTACTTGCTTTCTCTAGAGACAGTATGTACTTTTAAAATGCTTTTTCTAATCTTACTTTCTCTACCCACTAGGTCATTCCTTTTATTAACCGTGATTAAAACTAAGTGTCTATGCTTGTAAGCTTGCCCTGTGTGGATGAACACTCACATCTTACTAATCATTGTAGGTTCAAATACCTTATTGGAAAAATCTTGCTATCTAAGAAATGGGTTCATAGATGACAAATAGAAAGATGGATGAAAAATATTACTCATCTTCATCTCTGCAACCATGAACATTCATGACTGTCCTATAGTTCAGCACTGACTGGCCTAAAGCAAAACTAGGTATGCATTTACAGTTTCGTGTTTTTTCTTACTAAGATATCCTGATATATCAGAAAAATATAGCGTATTATGTGGTATTTCTAGCAAACCGTGACTATCTTTTGGATGCAATGATGGGCCATATGTTTAACATAATTTATATAACCCAGTGATATATCATTAATTTTAATTTCATGCTGGCATGATTGGCATGCTCTTTGGACAATGCCAAAAACTACTACCTTCTAGAAGTCTTTCATGAACTATGAGGAGCTTCTCTTCTGTTATAATTTATAATCTCCTTATAATTTAAAAAATGTATGGTGTTCACAGTGTATCACATCCTTACACTTTAAAATGAAAGCAGTCTGGCCGTGGGTGAAAAAAATTGTTCCTAGGGAGCAGTAGAAAGAATAGAGAAATATATCTCTTTAGAATCTGGAAATTATTTCCTGTGGTAACAGGAACTGTTATTGATTTAAAATTCAGTCTTCATTTGTTAATCTGCAATATCATCTGAGGGATTTTTTATTAATAGTCACTAGCATCCCTGGAAAAAAAAAGAGGGAAAAAAAAAAAAGGAAAAACAAACTCACAAATCCTTTCTTTCCACTGGTTCTTTATTTTCTCATACACTGTAAAATTCTTAACTTTGACAAGGACTTGGACACAAGTAAGGAAGCAATCAAACCTCTCCCACTACTGGAGTCCTTAAGCATATCAAGGACAATGGGGTCATTAGGAGCAATCAACATGGTTTTACCAAGGGGAATTCATGTTTGACCAACCTGATAGCCTTTTATGAAGACATAACCAGGTGGATTGATGATGGTAGAGCAGTGGATGTGGTTTATCTTGATTTCAGTAAAGCATTTGACACTGTCTCCCAGAGCATCCTTCTGGCTAAACTGAGGCAGTGTGGTCTGGATGATCAGATAGTGAGGTGGATTGGGAACTGGTTGAAGGAAAGAAGACAGAGAGTTGTGGTCAGTGGGATGGAGTCAGGTTGGAGGCCTGTGACTAGTGGGGTCCCACAGGGGTCAGTACTGGGACCAGTTCTGTTCAATATGTTCATCAGCGACCTGGATGAGGCACAGAGTGCACTGTCAGCAAGTTTCCTGATGACACCAAACTGTAGAAGTCTTACAGCTGGGAAAGAACAATCCCAGGTATCAGTATAGGTTGGGGACTGATCTGTTGGAAGGCAGCAAAGGGGAAAAGGATTTGGGGGTCCTAGTTGATGGGAGGTCGACCACGAGCCAGCAATGTGCTCTTGTGACCAGCAGGGCTAATGCCATTCTGGGATGTATTAGAAGAGCTGTGGCTAACAGGTAGAGTGAGGTTCTCCTTCCTCTCTACTCTGCCCTGGTGAGGCCACACTGGAGTACTGTGTCCAGTTCTGAGCCCTCCAATTCAAGAAGGACATAGAACTGCTTGAGAGAGTCCAGCCCAGAGCCATAAAGATGATTAAGGGAATGCAACATCTCTCTTACGAGGAGAGACTGAGGGAACTGGGGGTCTTTAGCTTGGAGAAGAGGAGACTGGGAGGTGACCTCATCAATGTTTATAAATATGTAAAGGGTGAATGCCAGGAGGATGGAACCAGACTCTTCTCAGTGATGCCCAATGACAGGACAAAGGGCAATAGATGTAAGCTGAGGAATAGGAAGTTTCATTTAAACATGAGGAGGGATTTTTTCCTTGTGAGGGTGACAGAACACTGGAACAGGCTGCCCAGGGGAGTTGTGGACACGTTCTTGTATGATCTGCCTGCACATGATCTTGTATGATCTGGTGTAGGTGATCCTGCTCTGGTGGGGGGCATTGGACTAGATGATCTTTTGAGGTCCCTTCCAGTCCCTGACATTCTATGATTCTATGATTCTATGATTTCAAGAACGGAGGTTGTCAACGAAAGAGAAAAATAATGCTAGACACACAGTCTTTCTCTACATGCCTGAAAGTGCTGTATGATTTCCAAGTAGGTTCATTAATTTGCTAGCCTGTTAGGTTACCATGAAAAGCAAAGAAAACAAACTTGTTTAGGTTTATTTATTGAATTAAGTCCAGAAAGTGCATCTCTGTTCTTTTATTGAGTGGCTGTGGGCTGAAATGTGACATACGTTTGGGAAAAACAAATCAAGGATTCTTTAAGTGGTCGTTTACTTCAAGAAATGCAAACACTCTGTTTGGGAAGCTGAATCATTAAAACAATTGAAACAGGACACACTGCTTTTTGCACTAAGAAAATCTTTACATGGATTGTCTAATCTGTTTATACCAAGGCATAAAATCACAGAGATTCTGAATTTGAATTCCATGCAAGTTGTTGGTCAGGTTGACACACAGTTAGATACTACATAATCTTTTATGGAGAGATACTAGCTAAATTATTTGTAACATTTTACACCTGTACTTACATATCTGTCTTTCTGGCAACTGGATGTATATGGTGCAGAGGGGGAAGCAAAAGAGTGGTGGGGATGGTGGTTGCCTGCAATATTTAATTTTATTCTGAAGGGATGAACTTTGAACTATGCCTCAAAGTCGGGTGAGCTTCATGGTTGTTTCCATTCTCATGTGGAAGGGTACTCCAAATCTCCCTCTGTCAGGATAACTGCCTGTTTAGCCGATAGCTTTGCCTCCTCTGAACAGCGAGTCTTTTCACACAGTGGAAAATTATTGTCCCTGAAGTAACCTGGATCTATGGCTTTGAAGATTAGGATTAGAACAAGGAATATGATTTAGCATTCACTTAAGAGCCAACATAGCATTCACAGCATTGGGATGATATACTAAAATTTACTTATTTTGCTGAGCAAGCAGTGACGAGTTTTGATCAGCTGCCTATTGAAGACTATCATTGGCACAGACAGCACAGAATATTGTAACGGTGGAGCCTGGGAGCCATGAATATGTACAAAACTATTGCCAAGTCAGCAACTGAGAGCATGTTCATAGGAACAGCTTGCTGGCTCATAATAGACGGGAGAATTTATTTCTGACAGATTTCATACTTGCAAGTGTATCAGCTAACCCTGAGACTGGGAAGTCTCTTGACAGTCAGAAAACAGATCCCTTGTTTGTGGACATTGTCGTGGCTTTGGCTGGTTCTTCAAAATGTTACCCTTTTTCTCCTAGCCTCACTTGTGTCCTGTTCAGATTTAGTTTCAATCAGCTGAATTTCAATTCAGAAGCTGATCTCCTGTAGGCGCTGAGGCAGATGGGAAGCAGAGCTGTTAGGATATGATGTGAAAGGAGGTTTGAACTGAGAGTCAGTATCACACTGTTCACTGCAGTGTTTCAGAAATATCTCCTGGTAATTTTACATGTATGGCTACCAGAATTAAACAGAAGAATGGAGAAGTTCACCAGCAAGGGGCCCAGAGAAGAGATACTGTTACCAGCTGCAAATGCTTTGGATCATTCACAGTAGAATGATTTAATCTGGCTTTGTGCAGTTCACTCCTGGATGCAAAATGCTGCATGCAATGGCTAGTACAGCAAAGGTAGCTGCAAGATCCAACAGCAGGAGAGTGGGAATGTATCACAGCCTGGGAATTATGTGATTTAAATATAAAATCAAATAGAATCATTCCATAGTGCTTCCTCTCTCTTAAATATGCCTTGCATCACATTAACAAACTATATGATGGTAGCTTTATATGAAATTACCCTTTGCCACAGTTTCCTCTGAGAAGTGTATTGCAACAAAGGGAAAACATAACTATCACATACAAAAAGCTCTTCTGCCATCTGTTTATTTTTACAATTCTGTATATTACAGATTTCTGTCTGAGAGAAAAATATTAAAACTTGTTAAAGTTTTCATTTCTTCATCCATTTGCATTTCACATAAATATAGTGCAATCTGAGATGTAACATTGACAATAATATAATAAAATCCAAATAGACAGAAAATAATGTCCTAAACTATCAGATTTATTTATAGATAGTCAATTTTCAGTCTTTGCAGGCCTGCAACTGAAGAATAAATTGGACGAGATAAAATTTTGTAAATATGTGAAGCAAAGAAATTGCTTCCTGTGATTGTTATTTTCCTCATTTCTCTATCTAGAACAATCACTGAGAAACTGTGATAGGAAACAGAAGGAACAAGAAACATTATACTTCTGTAGTGCATTTTGTTCCATAGGGAAAAGAAGGAATTCTAGAGATTTACATATAGAAAATATTAATCTGTTTTCTCCGAAAAAGTGATTTAGATCTACCTGGGGATGAAAGAACAAAATCAGATCGATCTGGACATGAGGAATCCTATGAAATATCATGTTACAGACCTAACACAGTCTCACTTGGATGACTGTATGTTCTTGTCTCCTGATAATGAAAATTAAAGTTTTACTATTTGGCAGAGTTGCTTATGAAATCCCACAATGGAAAATAAAATAAATCTTTCGCTGCATTTCATGCAAGCAGTGGTCTGTTCTGAGGAACCAGTGGGGTCAGGTTTGAAATGGCTAAGAGTAACAAGCATGCAAGTTTTATACAAGCTAAAAAAACTTCTCAGAACTCTCTGCACAGCCCCAAAGTCCTGAGAACAGACCTACAGAAAAAGAAATACATCTGTTAAGCTGCCAAGCAGAGACAGCCTAGAATTTTCTTAAGCATCTCTGAAATCAGAGATGCAAAAAAAGTCTTCCCAGCCTTGCTTTCCCCTACTAAACACTGTCACTACAAAAGCTTGTATCAGCTGTAGTGCATGTGTGTGCACCATGTTCTCCACTGATTTTACCTGCCGTGTCCAAATAAGTGCAGGCTTGTTGTTTGTGCTCCTGTTTTGTGTCAAGCTGGGCTAGATGAAGGAACTGTTAATCTTGTGGAAAACTGAGGAACTGCCATATCTACCTGAATCATGTTCTTCCAACACTAGATGCACATCTATCCAAAAAGCTGTCTATTTTTGAAAAAAAAACAAGCAAAGAAACATAAAAAAACCCAAACCAAACAAACCAACCCAAAAAAACCAAACCAAAACAACCCAAACCACAAAAAAACCACCAACACACCAAAAAACCCTAACTCAACAACAAATAAGGAGGTGGGGGAAATGGGTGTCCAGGGCACATACCATTGTTGGTATGTGCACTGGACACACATCACACAAATCAGAATAGAATTTTATACTGTTAGTAAGGTGAATATTTCTTAGATTGATAACAGACCAGAAGTTGCCTTGCTAAAGCACAGGAAAGGCAACACAAGGTTACTGAATGAGAACGGATTGTGGGGTTAACAGGGGCACCCTCACATAAGGGAATTGCTTATAGACTACACCACGATATATCAAATTTGAAGAGATCTGGGGACAATTCTGGGAATTTACCAAACCTTGAAAGCAGATCATGTAAGTAAGTGCAAAACATTAATACACTCTAACCCTAGTCTCTGACTCTCCTTTTTTCTTTCTGACATCATGCTTTGACACAAAAGAAGGAAAAAAAATAACAAAAAAAGGTAGAGTTTTAATGGTTTGTTTCCAATGCAAATGGCAAAAGTAAATAGCAATTTGAATAATGCTTCTGTATGAACATAATCTCATCCTATTATGAGAAATAGTCTGCCTTTATTCCTGTTTCATATTCATTATCAGTCTGCTTTACTTGCTCTGTATTTATATAGAATAGATTTATTTTTGTATTTAATAGAATAGATTTATTTAGGATTTGCTATTAAGAAATAACTGTGGAGCATGTCGGTGGGATGTATATCTGTGTGTATCAGTGGATTTCATCGTAACGCACCATACGTCTGCAAATGTATGTTTTAGGGTAGTTGTGAAAGCCTTTTGGAATGAGTTTTTTTGCTTTGAGAGGAGATATGTCACATAATGATAATCACTCTTGTGCTGCATGAACAAATTTCCTTCCAGTTATTTACATCTGATTCCTGAACAGAACAGAATGCAAGTGGTACTATAAAAATGTATGACACATTGGATGGTGTAAAGTTAATCCTGATACACTTTCAGAAGATTTTGCCAATATTCCATTCACCTGATTTTAGTGTTGAGTAGTTCACTGGAACAGTCTTCCATTCCAATCGGCACCTGAGGAAGCCCAGAGCGACCAAAAAAACTAACTCATTGGTGTCCCTGGTAGTAGATTTAGATGAACTCTGTCTTTCCAGCTTAACTCAGCAGGGCAAAAGAGGAGGGCTGCATAGCTGAGGATACATACACAAGTAAAATGCAAGATTTATGCAAGGTTAGTCATGTACCAAGAGGAAAAGCGAGCTTAGTAGCAGTAGACACAAACACAGATACCACATTAACAGTGACTCCACTTGGAAGATGAAGAAAAGAATAGTGAAAAGTCTCTTCATCCACATAGATCTTCAATAACTACTTCAGAGTACTCAGTAGACAGACAAGTTATTCTTTTTGAAGTCCATTACAAGGCAAGGATACACACACTCCTATAAAGCATATTACATTTTCTTAGCAGCCACTATGTATTTCTGAAAAAAAATATGTGCTTTTTATATATCACTCCTGGTGTGGAAAATGTCATTTTATAACTAGATATTTTAAAAATACAGTACCGAAGTGGAACTGAGGTGCTTACATCCAAAAATAACCATCCAGCTACTGCCTGATCTTGGTTTAACCCTAAACTTCATGTCTCCACTTGGCTCCATGGTCTCCCCTTGCCTGGAGTAATACACCTCTGTAAGGTCAAATGTCTCAAATGCCTAAGATTAGCTGGAGTCAGAAACTGCATATTCTTCTCAGGTCCCTGGAAGGTCTGATCTATACATTTCCTTAACCTGTTAAGCTTCTTTAGCAAGTACTCTTTAAAAATATCACAGCAACTCTGCTTCCTATATTAGTTAACTGCTGTATTAGTCACTCAGAAGTGGAAGAACTTGCGTTCAATTAATTCTTAAAACAGAAGAAATTCAAGCCACTTGTTCCAAAAGGCTGCCCTGAGCACTAAGCATTTGTCTATGACAGATGTGGGAAAGTGTGGGTGGAATTGAAGGTGATGGGAGGCTTGTCCTGCTGGAGCTGAGATATTATGCAGCAATGAATTTATGATTTGTGTGGCAGAGTGCAGAAAAGCAGATACAACTATCCAATAGATCCACTCCCTTTTCTCATGAGTCTTTTTAAAATATTGGATCAATGCTTCTAACACCTAGAAGAATATCTTAGCCTCCATGCAACAAATTCAAGTAATTTTTTTTCCTGTTCTTCCCTGCTGACCTCACAGTTTAACTTCATTAACATGACTGTATTATGCAAATGAATGTGAGGGTTGCTGTAGGTTGTCATGCCTTACACTGACATTCAACAACACGCTGCAAGATAATTTTAAAGAGGATAGAAAAACCGGTAATAAGTAGCAGTTTAAAAAAATAGAGAGCAGGGGACAATCTAACATTGCTTCAGGACAAAGTGACATCTCAGATATCAATGAAAGTTTGACTACTGAGATCCATTAATGAGGAGCTCACCACAGGAAAAAAGATTACACCAAATAATCACAGAGTCATAGAATAATTTAGACTGAACAGGACTTCTGGGGAATGTCTAGTACAAGCTCCCATCACTCAAAACAAGGGTAATTTCAAAATGATACCAAGTTGTCCAGGCTTTGTCCAGCTGAGTTAGGATGATTTCCAAGGACAGAAGACTACACAACCTCTCTGGGCAGCCCCTTACAGGGTTTAACCAGTCTCAGAGTGAAGAATCTTTTCCTTGTATCTAGTCTGAATTTTGTTCACAGTAACTTGTGACCCCTGCTTCTCACTCAGTCACTGCACCTTTGCAGCAAGTTTGGCAGTAGGAAAATTCAGGTAGGTCCTNAACATGGGGTTAGAATCTGCTACCTGGGGATTTGAACTGGCTGAAGAGACAGCAGAGATCTGAGCAGTAGAAATTGTATTTGTACCTTGGACTTGGTTATCTGCATTGTTGGAGCTCTTTGCCAAAGACTCCAAGTTGGACCATTGTCACTCTCTTGTCACCAGTCTAGACAAATCTAGTTCCTTTCAGACTCTCCTCCTAAGTTCTACCTCATAGCAGTCTTTCCTTAGACTCTCTCTAATTTGTTAATATCTGTTATTCACAGTAGTGTCCCAAACTAGATATAATGTCCCAGAAGCAAGCACAGAAGTTCTGAGAAAATGGGAACAAAAGCTTCCTTCGCTTTGCTGGCTATACCATTAATAATGCAGCCCAGTACATGATTAACCTTCTTCAGTAGAAGGGTGCATGATGACACAAGTTCCACCAGTCCACTGGATAACCAGATCCTTTTCTGATGAGCTTTCCACTGGAACAGGTTGCTCAGAATCACACCCAACCCAGCCTCGAGCACTTTCAAGGGAGGAGGCATATACAATTTCTCTGGGCAACTTGTTTCAGTACCTCATCACCTCACAGTGAAAAACTTCTTCCTTACAACTAAATCTACCCTAGAACAGATAGAACAGATTAGAATATAAAAAAAGTACATGCATAATACTTTCAAATCTTAATACAGATGTAGGTTTTGACACCAGAACATGAAGTGTTTTAATAAAAAACATGAAATAAAAGTTACACACTGTACACTGTTATTATAAAACTTCTTTAGAGAAGATCCACCTGCATTTGCCACAAAAACATTAACTGCTCAGAAATAATTAAAAGCTTTCTGAAATACGTGAGATATTAGCTAATATGAAAAAGTTTACCAATTGACTAATATTAAGGTGAATGTGTAACCACAATTTGTGCCATTCTGATCTCTTAAATAGCAGTCCAGTAATATCTTGGTAAAACAATGTTGGTGTCTTTGCGTTCTTTGTAAATTGTCATGTTCACTTGCTTTGTAATGACACTAGCTATCAGAATGAGAAACTCTTAATGTGCAGGAGCAATGTGCAAGTAAGACCTGCCAATAGCTTCCAGTAAATCTCCAGTAGAATTCCAGTGGCCAAATTCTGTTTCACTGGGAAAGCCACACTTAAAAATGTACTTTTTTGGTAAGATACCATGGCTACAAATGTATGTACGATGTACAATATTGTGTGAAATTACCAGGGTGTAATATTCACACAGAATCACAGACTCACAGAATGTTAGGAGTTGGAAGGGAACTCCAGAGATCATTGAGTCCAGCCCTCCTGCCAAAGCAGGGTCACCTAAGGCAGGCTGCAAAGAAATTCATCCAGGTGGGTGTGATGGTTTGAGAGTTACCTGTCCCCCACACTATGAAAAAAGTNTGACACCCACTCCTGACATATTTGTAGACATTGATAAGATCCCTTCTCAGCCTTCTCTTCTCAAGACTAAAGAGTCCCAGTTCTCTCAGTCTTTTTTCATAGGACAGATGTTCAAGTCCTGCACTCATCCTCGTAGTTCTTAATTGGACTCTCTATCTCTCAGCAGAGACAGAGACCAAAATTGGACACAATATTCCAGGTGTGGTCTCACCTGGGCAGAGCAGAGGGAAAGAAAAACCTCCCTAGACCTGATGGACACAATTTTCTTGATGCACTCCAGGATGCTGTTGGCCCTCTTGGCTGCAAGGGCACATTACTGTCCCATGGATAACTTGCTGTCCACTAGGACTCCAAGGTCTTTCTACATGAAGCTGCTTTCCATCAGAATCACCCTTAGTCTGTACTGGTGCCTGGTGCTATTCTTCCCCAGATGCAGGACCCTGCACTTGTCTTTATGTAATTTCATGAAGTTCACATTTCCCAGCCCTCCAACCTGTCCAGATCTTGTTGGAGTTCTTTTCTGAGCAAAATTTTGTGATTTAATCTCTTCCAAAAAAACCTTGGTTTAATAGACAATTGGATAGAAATATTAGAATGATCTGGCTTGACTAACCTTGCACAAAAAGATCAAGGTTCTATTACCTTGCTGCTTATTCTCATTCTCCAAATTAAGATAGCAGTCCAAGTAAAATTTAGTAGCTGGAAAATAATCTGAGGCTTTGGCCTGGAATGAAAAATGAGTCAGCAGGAAAAATACAGATGTAATTACAATGCAACTTTATGTTTATCAAATGTTTTACTTCAGAACAAATTGACCAGAAATAGCATGTTGATCCTAATTCTCAGCTGGCTTGCCTCTGCCAACTTCCTAACAGAGTACTGCGATATATATATATTTACAGAGCAAATGCTGGAATGCACAAATATGAATTATACTCTGGCAGAAAATTAATTATAGATGAGAAATTGACCTCTTTAATATGTATAAGATTAAAAGACAAACCCAAGTCATATAAAGCCATTTCTTTAAAAAAAATGACTGTGCAGTTCCTGTCAGGTTTACCTCTGTTTTACAGAACAAGATTAGCACATGAGGACAACATATAAACCAACACGAAGATAAGATATAAACCAGAGTGCTTCTCAAAAGGAAAACTATTTTCTTTGGCTGCATTGTCATAATTTGTATTAGTGTCAGAAGTATGTTAAGGGAAATTATTAGTTTATTAATATTATTTAAAACCCAGTAATTTTAAATTAGGTTCAGGTATTTAATGAGCGCCCATGTAAAAACACTAAAATAGTAACTGATATGATCAAACACTGTAGGATTGATAATTTAAATTTGTTCAATTTCTGTTTGAATTTGTTCTTCAGAGGTGCTTACTTCACTGCCAGGTATGTGCTAACAGGAACATCTCTGATGATAATCACAAGGAAATATGATAGTCATCAGTCAGCAGAGCCACAGTCCCAGGCCACTTCAGAAAATGTTTGCATTTGTGATTTACCCAGTCCAGTAAATGCAGTTCAACAGAGCTTGGTGAAACATTTTAGAAGCTGTGAATTACTGCAATGGTTGTCTTCAACTTAGCTGGTGCTTTAGTTAGCTGCAGTAATAATTATTTTCAGAGACCTTTACTTCACTTGTGTTTTGTCATTGCTGGTGAATGCAGTTTTATTGGCAGCTAAATACTCCTGATGTTACCCATCAGTATTACACAGCTTGCTGATAAAGTGCTTTTTAAACAACTTGCTTAACCTAACATTCTTTTGTTCATGTGATAGTCCATCACAATGCATATCTATAGCTAAGTTCGTATTTTGAGGATTTTAGCAGAGGATGACTATGCATTTTAAAAACTCATGTAACAGAAATAGAACTGTACTAAGAGCCTGTGACTGAGTAGCTAAGCCCAAAGTTACTATGATTACACCTATGTTCATCTCTGTTTGGATCTTCTTCCAGTATACTTCATTAAAGCAATGTTGAATATGCAGTCTTTTGATTGAAGATGCATGGAAACTTCAGCATTGTTAACAGCAAATGTCTGTCCCCACATTACTTAAGAGAATATAAGTTCACGTGGAAAGTAATACTGACCTGATGTTCTGGTCAGTATTTTGGTGTGTTCACAGAGACTGAAATTAGAAAGAACAGCAAAGCTGGTGCTTTAGACATGAAAATTAGGTGTCATCGTAGCCCACTTTTACTCCCACCCAGAAGTAAACAGAGCTACAGAACTTATTTTTATGCTATTAATCTGAGAATATTGTTTATTTAGCTTTAGTTGGAACAAATCTGTTCTGCTGAAATGCTAAACCAAGGTTTTCAGAAGTGGTTTGGAAATTAGATGTCATTATTTTCGGGTCTTGCTCTCTCTGCTCTGCAAGTGCAACCATCTGCAAACAACAGCTCTCTAACAAAGACTCTGATGATGCACACAAACAAGATAGATTAAGAACTTTGAACGAGTGTATTCTAATCTTTACTCTCAGAGTAGATCGTGAACTCTGTGATCTAACTTTAGTGCAAAGGAATATTTGCATAGTCATGGTACAATGAGTCATTCAACCAAGCCACCATTTTTACGCCATAATTAATCCACTCCACGAGCTGATGAAAACTGTTGTAAACTAATGTATCATAGAATCATGGAATAGCTTGCTTTGGAAAAGACTGTTAAGATTATCAAGTCCAACGATTATTAACTCTAACAAGCCTGGTGCTACAGCATGTCCTTTAGCATCACATTTCTGTGTCTTCTAAACACCTCCAGTGTTTGATAACCCTTTCAGTGAAGAATTTTCCTCTACTATCCAAGCTAAACCTCACCTGGTGTCATTTAAAGCCATTTCTTTTTGCCCTGTAACTCGTTACTAGGGAGAAGAGAAGGGCCTCCACCTCACAACAACCTTCTTTCAAGTAGTTGAAGAGAGTATGTATAGAAGCACATATTCTGATAACTCACTCTTGGGTTCATTTACCAACTGAGAGCAACATAGCGCTGTGGTGCTAACAGATGAATAAGGTCATTGGCTGGAAAAGACAAGGCAAAACACCTTTTAAAATGTAACAAAATAATATAAAAATATAAAGAGGAAATTGTCTCCTTTTCCCTATGAAGCTGTCAAATATTCAACCTGATTTCTGAATTAGATGACTTGTCAAAAATACTCAAAAGGTATTCTTTGGTCTCCAACCCACAGCATATTCAAACTGTCTATAGTACCACTTAACTGTATGTCAATCTTCATAAAGGTGGTAAGCAAAGATGTTTTACTTAATCCTGTCCTTTTAATGATGTTTAGCACTGTGTAGGTTCAAAGCCAGGTAGATTTGTTCTTGGGATATATTTCTTGTAAAGTGAGTAGCCACCTTTGTTCTGGTATCACTGAGGAGATAAAAATGATTTTGAGTTACTTAAGGGCAAGATTCTGATGTAATTGAGTATTTTTGTTTCTGTGTTTTGTTTTTAATGTTGAGGGACATGTCTTCCTAGTTTACAGTATTAGAATCTAACTCCTGAGTGACTTGAGCAGGGTTACAAAGTGAGTTAGTTATTCCCAGTTCTGACTCCTCTTCTGGCATTCATCTTGTACTTTCTGATATTCAACAACAAACAAGTTTCATTCCACAAATCTCATTGTCCAGGTAGCAAAAATTCTAAGTACAATGTTAGTATTTTCTTTTAGCCCACACTCTACAATGAGTACTGGATGCTAAAAATTAAATAATTGATGATGATTTACATGATGATCAGAGGGCTGGATCAGCTCTGCTATGAGGACAGGCTACAAAAGTTGGGGCTCTTCAGCCTGGAGTAGAGAAGGCTTTGAGGAGACCTTATAGTAGCCTTCCAGTATCTGAAGGGTGCCTACAGGAAGGCTGAGGAGGGATTATTTACAAGGTCTTGCACTGACAGGACAAGGGGCAATGGGTTTAAACTGGAAGAGAGAAGATTTAAACTAGATGTTAGGAAGAAGTTCTTTACAGTGAGGGTGGTGAGGTACTGGAACAGGTTGCCATGGGAGGTTGTGGATGAGGCCTTGAGTGACCTGTACTAGTGGAAGGTGTCCCTGCCTATGGCAGGGGGGTGGAACTAGATGATCTTTGAGGGCCCTTCCAACCTTACCATTCTGTGATTCTATGATTCTATGATCTTGCAAGGAAATAGATATTTCCTTCAGATTAAAAAAACCACCAAGTAGTTGCAGTAAAGAAAAGCAGCTTGTAAATATGCATTACTTTGTGGTTTATTATGATGAAAAGGAACAGCACATGCAGCTGCTTTGGGCTATAGGCTTTGTCTGTTAAAGACTTTGGAACCTCAGCAAGTATCCAGTGGCACTGTGGCAAGTCTGTAGTGCAGTAGCCTGCTTCTTCTCAGCATGCAGAAAGATCTGACAGCACTGTGCACCTGTGTTCTGAGCAGGCTAAAAGAGGGGCAGACTCAGAAGAAAAAAAAACACCTTCTCTGCAGGTTTTTGCTTATACTCTTGACATTTAGAGAGTAGTACATTCTAGCATTTATTCTAATATTTAAAAATTCTCCTTGAAAAGGATTTTGTCATTGCCTGACAGACTTGTGCAGTGCTGGTAGATAAGAATATGTCTACATGAAATACATCTTTGAAAGATTTTAATAGCCTATTGATTTTTTCACATTAACCTATCCTGAAAAGAGAGCAAAAAGTGTGGGGGCTGACTAGAGTCTGCTTTCTGTGCAGAATTTAGAAGTAATTTGATGCCTTTAAGTTTCTTGCATTTCTGTTACCCTTTAAGTGTGTCCTCCAAGGTTACCATGATAGAAAGGTATCTGCATTTATACCCTGTTTCAGCTTTTACACCGCAGAAACTATGCAATATATTTTCTTCTTCTCCCACCTACCTTACATTTACATTTTCTGTGTTCTCGAAATGTACCCTTGTGGGTCTCCATTTTTTATTATGACAAAAAGAAGCTGATCCCTCAAAGTTAAGGTCTGTATTTGATCAAAAGATGGCAATTGTTATACATTCTCAATTCAATGGGTCTTTGGCATGGTAACAGAGCAATTCTGAGTACTGCTTCACAAACATACATTATTTACCAGTGTTTCATCAGCCACATCATCCACTGAATACAGATTAATTGTAAATGCCAATCAACACTTGTTTCTGGTTCACTATGGTATCATTTTGCTCCTCTTATAGGATTTTCATGTCCAGTTGTGTGTTCACCCATATTTTGCCTCATTCCCTTTGTGGGAATGAGTAATGAAAGTGTGACTGAGTATGGCAGCTCTGCTGTGCATTGGCATCTATATAAAAGTTCCATGGGAAATGTCAGAGTGGCTGTGTAAGTCTTTATTTTTTTTTCTTTGTTTTTTTATTTTCCCTTTTATTCCCAATGTTTACAGTTCCTATAGACAAAAAGTAATTTATTTATGCAGAGGTCATGCACTGAGTTGGTTAAATTTTGTCCCAGAAACTGTTACCATGTGTTAGAATTCTCACTTCTTCCCCTCTCTTCAAGCTAACAGACTAGGATCTATGAATACATAAAAGAAAGATATTAAAAGAGGTTAGTCAGCAATTTTTCAGAAAAAAAATAATATCTCAGCTAGTCTTATTCTTTTTAAAACCTTTCTATGCAACCATTGTTTGATAAAAGTGATAAAAAGCTGAGCTATATTTCATTTCACTATGCAAAACATACATCTTTTGTTACACAACATGTCTCAGGTAGAAAGCAAGTACATTTAAAAAAAAAATAGTTGTTTTTTTAATCTCTTTAATATAATTCTCTCAGATATATACATTTACATCCAAATTTAAGCCCAGCCCTTGACAGGCTTACTGAAACTTCTGGCCTCCAGCAGACTGAATGCCAATACAACACACAGATGTACTATACTTGTTCTTTAAGTGCTGTATGTGCATCCACACTGTAAGGCTAAGGTCTGAGACAGCACTTAACTGCAGTTTCACCAGTAATAAAAATCCTTATTGCAAAATTGGTCAGACATCTGAGGCAGCAAACATTATTTTATTTAAATTTCCATCAGGATCTTTATCCCATTTGTTAATCATCCTGAAGTTGCTGAAGTCAGAAAATCTACAGGAAAGTCAATAAAAAATAGGCAAGAGACCTGGACTTCCAAATAACTTCTTTACATAGACAGAGAAGTTGTTTAAGGCTGGAATTTTGTAAAGATGGAGAAAACAACTCTTGTAGTAAAATTCATAGAGATTTGTTTATAACCAGTTTAGATTACTTCTGTCTGGACTCTACCTGCAGAAATGCTGATAGGTTGAGCAATGCGTTGTGTTCTTTCCTATAAAGAACAAAAGGCTCGGTGACAACTTAACCTGTCATTTCTGAAAGTGTGAAGCCTATTCTAGTGCTGATTGCCAGCAGAGTGAACTGGACTTGCATTAAGAATGGAGAGAACTACTCTTCTTAGCTGAAAACAAGACCTCAAAGGTGATCCTCCAAAATACAATCACTCCAAGAGAAACTAGTTCAAACATCATAAAAAGCCAACGCACATTTTCAATAATGAAAAATTAACTTTTTAAACATCAAGAAAGCAGCTTTTTTCAGTCACTGTTCTGGAAAAAGAATCACAACCAAAGAGATCTCCATTTACAACTCTTCAGGCCAGACTGTATTTACGTTGAGCACACAGCAAATTCGAAGTCATGGAGCTATACAAAATTATTCAGCCCCTTTTATCTTTAATTCTTTATCTCAAAAGCTTGCCTATTCTTATTGGAAATTATTTTTACAGCTAAGAAGGAAAGATGCTTATTGGGTTGAATCAGTAACTCAGATGATTTCTGCATGTAAATGTTCAATGTACATTTTTCTGATATATGTTGCCCTAGCCATTTCCTGGAACTGTAGTTGGAAACAGCCCTTGTATTGCTCATCTCTTGCTGCTAAAACTCAATGAAATTCAATTAACACAAAAACAGTCAGCAGGCTTCAATTTTGCGTGTCCTGTTACTTTTTAAATTTGGAGTGCCTCCTGATTGCTGTCACAGCTATTGCATTGTCTAAATCAATTACCATGGCATGCTCACTAAATTGAGAAATGTTGTTATGAATGTGTAAGAGGTCTCATGTATCAACATACCAGGCACAGTGAGAAAATAAAAGATAGAGGAATTTTTCATCTGCTACAAAACTTCATTCCTTTGTTTTATTTCCCTTGAGGATTCACCAAGGGACACATAATACTTCACCTTTTCTGCCTGCGTGTTTGTTTCAAAATTTTTAAGCAGACAAAAGTACTGCTAAAGCATTGATTCAAAAAGATGATGGTTACAAATGGAAATTTTATGGCTTTAGGCCTGCAAATTCTTTTTTTAAACTCAAATATTGTTCTTTTTTTCCTGAGTATATTTACAGAGAGTTATACTTAAGGCCAGATTGTTTGTTTTCTATTCAGGTGTTTAGGGAACATAAAATCCACAAGAGAGTGGCCACGTGCTCAGAAGCCATTTCGACTCCCTTATGAGTAGCTGGGAAAATCTCCATCCTGTCAATACCCCTTTATCTAAGGTGGAGTAAAGCATATCACTTCACTGAGGACATTGCACTTCAGTACAGTGGCAATGGAATTGTCTCCTGTTCCTCTAGCTTTGTCTGAGCAAAACCCAAAGAGGGCACAAACTGCCTGACTAAAATCACAAGTTATTGTTGCCATTTATCACCTTTAAGGGAATCCAAGAAGCAGCCCAGTGTATTTGAAATGAAGTTCAGTTTCTATAGCTAAAAACATGTGTGACTTCAACTCAGTCACACAGAGGTGGAAAATATATGCAGATATGGATAAGAGAATGTGTGGAAACCTCGTGTGTCACACAGAGAAACACACTAAGCTTCTCTTGCACAGCACAGAGGAAAACAAGCACAGCGCCTATCATCTGCAAGTATAAACCCAATGTAAATCTGATGAAAAAAAAAGGGGCAACATAACAATCAACCAACCAACCAACCAAAACCCTAAACCAACTAACCAACTAACCAAAAAAAAACAAAAACAAAAACCCAGAAACAAAACAAAAACAAAACCCAGAAACAAAAAAAACCCAAAACAACCCAAAAAACTCCCAACCCATGCCACAAAACTCCCCCAAACAATCCCACACTCCCCCAAATGAACAATACATAACAAATATTTTTTTAATTGGAATGAGGTTTAAATAGTTCACCAGATTTCAAGAAAACAGACTCTTTGTCTGCATCCTACATATTTTACTGAAAATTTTCCATTCTAATTTTGAGGTTTTATGTTTGCATTTAAATGTATAGAATGCAGTTATTGTTCATGTTAAAACTGAGTCTATATTGCTCTGTCTTCCCTACAGGCAGATCCACAGCTCCATCTCTGAAGAGCATCAGGCCTCATAACCTCACATCTATGAATTTTTTACTAAGGTTAGCTAATGCTTTTCTATGAAATACTCCATCTGCATCATGTGTTAAAGAACCTGACTAGGATATGTAAGAACAAAGAGATGATTATGTCAGACAGTAAGCTTTTTGTCTTCTACAGATATGGTCACCTAGGTTCCTCCAAAAAAAACAGTTTGCCCTTAGTGAGAATTCAGTTTTGCCATTTTTGCAGTTCTGTATCTCATAGATTAATTTACTTCAGCATGTTCTGTTCCTGATGTTTTCAGAGTTTAGCAAGATTTTCAATGCAGTTGCAGCTGTAGGCTGCTGTAGGCAGGAGCAGAAAGAATCATAAGTAAAGGCAAGGACACCTTCTTCCTTATATTGTCAACTAGCTGCCTTTAGGGCTGTTGGCTTTAGGAGAATCCTGCCTGATTTAAATTCAGAGGGACATGAGCAGGACTTGAATAGGGTAGATAGGGACAGATATTGTAGACTGAGGGAGTAAGAAGTGAAGCTGGAATTGACAAATGAGGTGAAGGGAAGAGTGTCCAAAAGAAGAGAGATGTGGATGAGAAGCTGAGGCAGAAATTGCCTGGGAATGAGAATTTGGAGTGGAAAGGTTGGAACAAGAATCAGAGCAAATGAATGATGATGTGTGGAAATAAAAAAAAAAAAAAAAAAAAGCATCAGATTGAAATAAGATGAGGTAAGACATCTATTATGAAGAAAAGGAGGCTTAAAATGGTTAGATGAAGAGAATGGGAATAGAACAAAATGGACAAGTGATGTTACAAGTATCAGAGGCATGATAGAACTTCAAGAGTATGAAAGTGATTGTCATCCTGTACTTGGCACTGGTGAGGCCACATCTTCAATATTGTGTTCAGTTTGGGGCCCCTCACTTACAAGAATGACACTGAGCTGCTGGAGTGAGTCCAAAGAAGGGCAACTCAGCTGATGAAGGGTCTGGACAAGTCTTATCAGGCATGGATGAGGGAGCTAGGGTTGTTTAGTCTAGAGAAAAGGAGGCCAAGGGGAAACCTCATTGCTCTCTACAACTAACTGAAAGGAAGTTGTATTAAGGTGAGTATTGGCTTCCTCTCCAAAGTATCAAGTGATAGAACAAGAGGAAATGGCCTCAAATTGCTAGAGGAGAGGTTTAGATTGGATAGTAGGAAAAATTTCTTTACCAAAGGAGTGGCCAGGGATTGGAGTAGGCTGCCCAGTGAAGTGGTGGAGTCGCCATCCTTGGAGGTGTTCAAAAAATATGTAGATGCAGCACTTCAGGTCATGGTTTCATGGCCATGGTGGTGTTACGTCAGCAATTGGACTTGGTGATCTTAGAGATTTTTTTTTAACCAAAGTAATACTATGATTCTATGAAAATTGAAAGGAAGCTGTTGCTATCAGGACTATATTCTTTTGCTCTAGTATGAAGCTTGCAATAGTTAGGGCTCATCTTTCCTCTGGTATCCAAACTCTAAATATCTCCTTATTTTCTCATTATGGTCTAAGAAGTCTGCTGTAAATCCCTGAGTTTGAAGAAGTGTCTCTGCAGTATATTTAATAATTATAACTGTGTTGGTGAAGAGTTGGTGTATGATCACATATAGGACACGGTGCACACAAAAATCTTAGAAGAATCTTACTGTGGTTGCAATGTCAACTGCTTAGATCTTAAGAAATGTCAAGATAGCGACTGCCTGGAGAAACACTCGTTAATTTCAATTGAAAAGGCAGTCTTGCCTTGATTGCTAATGATTTCTTCTGCAAGGTTCCTGCATAATATAGTGCAGTGAGTAAATTTTCTCTCATATAGGTTGTTAAGTGAAGATGATTGTTTTCTGCAAGATCTTTTCTTTAGAAGATGAAATATTAAAATGGGTTAGTTTGTGAATTGGACAAGTGGTAGGAGGAAAAGCAGGAAGTTAGGCCTCAATTAAAGAAAATTAATTCTTCCAGGAGAACTACAATCTATCCCTCATTCTGAGAGACAGAGTTCCTTACTAAGTCTGGAGAATATGGTAAGCCAAAAAACTAGTCTCTAACTCCTTACTACCCATGATTTTCTGATATTTAATAGTCAATATTAGTTAAAAGGTTTACTTTTAATAACGCTGTGTTTGTCTTCTCAGTTGCTAAAATGTTGATAACCTCAAGCCTTCAAATTGCAGACATTAGAGAATCATTCTTAGAATAATTCACTTCCACAAACTAGAATGGCAAATGGCCTTGAAAAGATCAAGAAAATAGGCTTGCTATAAAAAATAAAAACAAAACTGAAACATGGGTAGAAAATAGAGTGTAGATTGTAAAGTAAGCAATGGAAAGAAAACACAAAATTGAATAACCATCATTAAGCAACTTTTGTTTCAGAGGACTAAAATGTATTGTAATAAAATAACAATTTGTGTAATAGTCATTAATAATAAAAGAAGGTGACTTATGGGTTACACTGGAATTTCTTAACTTTTCCAAAGTTGCAACCTTAGTTGTGAATTTGTAGCTTTGTTAGTTGTTTTTAAGAAATAATGTGGGGTTTTTTAAATATAAATTTTAAAGTGCGCTAAGCAATTTAGTAATGTTTTCTACTTGTTCTTTTTGCTCTCTTGTGCCAAAATTATTTTTAATTTTGTAAAGAGTAAACCAGCCAAAGCAGTTAATTTGTTCCCAGGTTGGGTTAATTCAATGTCTGTGGATTAATTTGGTTTTTTGGTAGAATAGCTCAAGTATAGCACTGAAACCTACATAGCTCTTCTGCTTCTTTGTTTATACTCAGTGCATTCACTTCTACATTGCATTGTGCTGCACAATGTAGGAACACACTGAACATGTAATTTCTGATTCTTGGACACCATCCAGGAAAATGAGGAAAACAGCATATTCCTAGTTCTCCTGTAGTCCAGTCCCAAGAGCCTCTAGGCTTGTTTTTAATAACCATGTCTCTTTAACCTTTATACCAGAGATCAGCAGGAAATCTTGGACAGGAAAGCTGCACTTCCCTGCCACTTCTCTGAAATGAGGCAAAAGAAGGTGTGTTTGGGGCATGATCTGGCTGCCTGTGTAAGTGCAGTTCTGATAGACTGGCAGAGTGAACAAAAAGCCCACTGATTTTAGATACCAAGAATAATTCACTGTGACTACATAGAGTTTTAGCAGCAGTTACTAAAACCAGTGGTAAGCCCTGGGGTTGAGAGTGAACTTGAAGCTATTTCTGTGACTACCTGTAAATAACGTTAGTGAGTGTCCATGTAATGCCTTGTGTAATCAGCTGTGAAGAAGCCTCAAGTTTTGTTTTCCAGTCCTTCTAACTTTGCAGAGTCTCAGGTCTGGAGCAGTGTGTATAAACCTTCTCAGCAATCAGACAGAGTGACAGATTTTCCCTAAGAGGCAGATGGTGTAATGAGCATCACTAGGCTATCATGCCCAGAGGGTCAAAAGGACAGGGATTCAGCAAAATTGCTCAGTGTAGAACTTACAAAGTTTAAAAAGATAGATACTCTGGGTCTTTCTTGAGAATATAAATGTGTAAATCTTATAGGAATGACTCTTATTAAATTGTTATTTCAATAGCCATCAGCTTTCAATCTAAGAACACCTGAAACTTGGTATTTTATGACACTTTCCCTTCCCTCTCCCCTGGAAGATATGAAGCTGTAATGTTGTAAGCCCTTCATTGTACCTGTGTGTAGCACTGCTTGTAAAAGTTGCACATTTTTTTCACAAAATCACAAAGAAAAGGACAAGGCTCAGAGTGATGGATGAGGAAATCATAAACAGAATTCCTTTAATGAACTAAAAGTCTTTATAGGCCAGTTTTTCAAACAATCGTGTGCACTGTTGCATGTACTGGTTGGAAACTGTGGACTAATTCATTTTCTCTGTGTGCATTATTGACTGTAATTACAAGGGGAATAACTCACAGAGGTAGTTTTCTGGTGTGTGCATGTAACATTCCTGTTTGAATCACTATGCATAAGCATGGAACTAAAAGTATCCAGAAACCTAAGATGCCATGTCATGTATTTGTTTTGTTAAATGTAGTAAAGACCTTGGCAAACACAGAAAGCAAACATTGTTGAGTGCTCAGAGTGAGCATTTTATTTTGTGAGGACAGTTCATATTTCATTAAAACCTTATGAGTACTCAAAGGTGCAAGATCACTGCTGTAGAGTGATCTGATACTTGTCAATACTCTCAGGGAAAATATTTTTTGTGAGGTCTCCTGTCTTTTCAAGGATTTTATATCTTCAGCTGCTGGAACTTAAACAATGAAGAAGGTGTATTAGGAGAGCACACCATTAGCATTGCCAAGAGTTTGCACTGACACAGCAGCGGTAGAAAAGCTTCTTTCTAATCCATTTGTATCAGCATCCAGTCTTAGGTAGCAATGCAAGTACAGCACTTTCTAAGCATCTATATATGATCAAGAGCTTGTGACCTTTCTTTCCTGACACATACCTAGCCTCTATTATCCCAGCTTGAGATTAAATCATTTTCTGTTTTCTCCATATGTTCAAAGACTAAACTCTATCCTGTAAATAGTACAATTATAGTCATCATTTTGCTAGCAGGTGCAAGAAGCAGTGGGTCATTATTCTGAACATATCCTCATGTGCTTGCTTTGGGGCATACAGCAGTTCTGGCTGCCCCTTACACAGTTGTGTAAAAGGATAGAGCACAAACTAAGATCCTTTCTCAGTACTGCAGTTCATATGCCTTAGGAGGATGTACAAGAAATTAATCTCACCATGAATGTATTGCATCTAGATAGAGCTTGAAAATTCAACAAATAATTGCTGTCATTAAAATATGCATCTGCTATTCTATTTCTACAGTTTTACTTGGATTACAGGGAAAGAGGGAAAAAGATGAAACAGTGTCATGTAGTTTTTTTTAAGTTTGAAAACAGCTTCCAGAATGACTGTATATAGGTAGCAAATCAGTAATAAAATTATTTGAATTTTCATGACTGCTTCTTCTATAGTCTAGCAAGCTTACTGCTGTATGCTATGTAGAGGGGTTCTCCTTTTTAAAATAAGTTTCCAGTGTTTATGGCCAACTACAGTAAATAAGGTATAAATGGTCCTGAATTATTAACTCTGGGATTTTGGAGTGCCCTGGGCAAAGGAACTCCAACCAGATGAGTTAACTTCCAGCATTTACAGCAGCATCTTGGGGAAAATCTAATCCTTTAATTTGACACACTGGAGGGCAGATGAAAGGAATCAGTCCTCCTTTGTACAACTTAAACGTCCTGTTGTGCAAAGCCAGTGAGCCAAAAGGAAGAGAGCAAGAAGTGTCTAAGAAAGACTGCAGAGAGGCTCCATTGTTAACTACTTGTCCATCCAGCATTTTGCAAGGGCATCTAGGTAGAATTTTATACACTACTCAGACTTGAGGATTATATCACACTGCTTTTTTTTGTGTCTCACCTGCATTTCTCACTTTCATGGCAATTCAGATTCTATTAGAAGGTGTGTTTTGAGCATTTTCACTCTCATCCAGTGGATGAGCCTTGCTACATGTTGGACAGCTTCAAGATGCAAATGTCAGTACTCACCACAGCATTTTTCCTAGTCAATTTTCCTATAAAAATAGTTCTCATGCACCTAAATTGCATATGCTTGTAAGGTATACTTGGAAGTGATTAATTTTATGAATGGAGGATAGTGGCATTTCACTTCTGTGTTATCACAAGGGTCTGTAATGTAACAAGGAAACTGCTGATGTAACTTGTCCTGAAGCAAAACAATTCAGTTACGTAGGTATTGTCTAGAGCACAGCAAAATTACAAGAGACCCTAAAGCCAAGTTTTGCATTCAGTTCATTAGCAGTAAGCCTTTTTTTTCTTCCTAGCATGAAAAGTGAAAAAAAAAACCCTGATGTTTTTATAACATACTTTACTTGAAACTACTGTTAAGTACCTGTCTTTTGTAGTTTGTGTTGTTTAGTGTAAACTTAATATGCATCTATTTCATTAGAAAGTCAAACCCACTCCTTCTACTTATCTAATACAGGTAATAGTCAGTAGGATTGCTAAAGTTATCAGTGTTTTCTCTACAACAGGGTCACATAGAAGTGATAATTAAGGTATAAATTAAAAATTCTAAATAAAATCTAGGCCTCTGTGTTGCTTTTGGATCATTTGAAAAATAGAGATACATGTATCTCATTCCTGATGAGAACATGTAAAGATTTGTCTTTCTGACCAATGCTGTGCTGTTGTCTGCTTGTTCCTGTCCCATCCTACAAAGCAGCCTTATGATGGCTGTTTTAAAGTGCCTCATTCTTGGTACATCAGGTGGATGATCTTTTGGTAGCTTCCTCCCCTCTGCAGGCCTTCCAAGGGGACACAATCCATCTACTGTGTGCCTTGGCCAATAAAGGACAGAAAGCATCCCAAAAGAGGCTGCAATTCTGCAAGCCAAAGATTGAGAATCTGTGTCACCCAATTTAAGAATGAAGATGCCAACTTACTGACTCCAGAATCTCTTGTCTTATCAATTCAACTCAGACCTTGCCCTCCTTACAGACAGCTTCTTTTATGAGGTAGACTAGTTGAAGGATATGCCACCTGGTCACTGTTCAAAGTTTGCAAAACGTTTTCCTTCCCTGCATTTCAAGAACACAACCTGCTGAGTTTGGTGCACTCATTCAATCATATACCCTTGCATCAGGAAAAAGCGTAAATACCTGTAACTGATTTAATGTTTGTGTCCTACAGGTCATATCTGGAAACACTGATGATTTATTGCCTCTTCTGGAGCTTACGTTCCTCATGAACACCTGATCTTGAAGCTACTATATGTCGCTATACTCACTAATTACTATCCCTGTGAAGAGCTGTTCTCACAGAGGTGCATTAGATGAAGTAAGCCTTGGCAATGGATATGCTTATACTGCTGCCAAACAAGCTGTCCTTGAGGATTCTCTGGTAACATTTTAAAATATTGCAACTCTTAACCCTGACCTTTCCATTTCTGTTGAGTATTCAATAAAATTACAAGAACTAGCTTCAGAAGGAAACTTGTGCAAAAACACATTCTTGTTCATGACACTTGGATCATATATGAAGATTTTGTTATGGCAGACCAATAACACCCTCCCCCACCCCTTTCTTTGATTCCTACTCTTACATGTGCAGCCAACTCAATTGACCACTCATACAGAAGTGGAGTTCCATTCTGCAGCATCTTGGAAATCAACCAGCAACCTGGAAATGATTATTTGATAAGCTTTAGAGAGCTCCTTCCTGTAAATGACAATGCAATATAACCAGTATAAAGGTCCCTAAGACTAAGCTGATATGGCTGAGTGCCACCAATACCTTTGGGCCCAAATTTCCAAACATTGTAATCAAAGCTGTAATGAGTGTAGAAAACAGTGAGAATGGTTTGTTGAAAGGCTATGATCAAAGTCTGTTTCCAGGCCTTAAAAGACCACTGTCCAGTGCATATCCTCAAGCTGTCTTGGTAATTCTTTATGTACCTTCATCACTCTAAGTTTATCTTATTCCATATGGCAGAAAAGAAAGCATGTGTGCTCTTTGTACTAGTCCTTAATGCCATATAGTCTCATCACTTTGTCATGTGTAATATGCCATGTTCTGGCAATTTTCTGGGAGACTAATTACTGAGAGGAAAGCTTCCTGCACCATAGAAAAATCACAGGCTAGGCTGTCAGTCTGGGAATTGGAGTCCTCCCCATGATGGCAAATGGAGAGTCATCTGTGTGGTCTGCCATGACGAAAATGGTTATACCACTTTTCTGCATCCTTCTCCACTGTATCACTGGCTTTTAGATATTTTTCCCCCTTCCTCATGGAGCCTGTGTTCTATCAACGCTACTTAAAATTAAGTCTGTGACAATGAATCCAAATGTACCTAATAAGCTACATGTAACCCTCAAGGCAACACTTTGAACAGGCTTCCATCCTCAGCACACTTGTATCCTCCGTTGTCCTTCACAACTACTATTCACACCTACCTACACATTTTTTAGCTGTTTCATCACACTTTTAGGCTTCTCATATTTTCATCCCAGCAAAGTTTGTTCTGGCCACCGTATTTTTTCCAAACAGCTGTAAAGATTTCTGTCAGCTCCTGTGTGGAAAGAGAGAAACCTCAAACAGGAAGAGCATGTAATGGGATTTGAAATACTCCTGAGCTGCATAAATCTGACGCTGCTCTGCTGCTGTTGTCCTTCAACTCCCCACTCTTTTCTTCTCACTTATACCTGTAATGGAGTTTATGCGGGTGCTGTCTTACTGATCAGCCACTTAACTGTGAACCTTGTGAAAGCACAGTTCCCTGAACCACATAGAAAGTTCATAGCAAACATGCTTGTTCTCTTCTTTTATTCTACTCATGTTGCTAGGCTTAAGTTGTTTTCATAAACTTGCTGGACAAGCACAGAGGGAACATGCATCTGTGAACTATAAGAGACCTACAATAGAGAGAGAAGAGGGTTTCATGGCGAGGAAATAATTCTTCAGGCAGCTGGTCATGATTTCATCTCTCTCTCTCTCTCTCTCTCTCTCTGCTCTCTCTAAAAACAGCAAATGTTATTTTCCAGAATCCATTTCAATGTTGCAAATCCCGGGTCCAAAGACCCCTTAGATTCTTCATTGGATAAACTGGAGCAATTCTGAAGAGAATAGCTTTTTTCAGTGTCAATAGCCATTCTTCCAAACAAATACTGCCAAGACAAAAGAAGCAGTATAATCTTCAGAAGTGCTCTTGATTCTGTAAGGTCTGGGAGCATCTTCTTTTCTGCATTGAATAGTGGAGTTCAAAGGATATGTAGATGATTCATTCACTGTGTTCAGGACATGTATTTAAGAAAGAATAAAAGCAACTCAGTTGAGCCACCTCCAAATTAGGCTCTCCAACTGATCCAGTCTTCAAAACAGGAATATCAGTTGATGTTAGCCCTCTGTGGATGAGAAAACTGTTTGGGACAACTGATTAAATTCCTGGTCAGACAGTTCACTGGTTTGATTTAGAGATCAAGTTGAAAGGATGCTTCTTTTAAATGGGTTCTGTATTTTTCAGGTGGAAAAAAAAATAAAAATTTGGTCTCAGATACTTCAGGGTATAAAATGAAATGCAGAAAACCTTCAAAGACTTCACCTTATTTTCATTGGAGTATTCCAGGATGAGCCAGGATGTGGACATATCTTATGTAGCTTCTGGAATGTTAGATGGAGATAATGTCAGTGGAGTACTGCTTGGAGTGTGCTTGCTCTAAGAATCTATTTTTACCCATAGCTTGAATGTATTATAAAAATGAAAGATGTTATACTGGAAAAAGATAAGAGTTTGGGGTTTTTTTTCCCTTTTACCAGGACAAAGTGTGTGTCACATAGTGACAAGCACCATCATCTTTTGACTCCTTGGAAAGGAATATTGTTGCTCTTAAATTCACAATGACCTTTTCAGCTCCTCCCTGGAATGTACCAGTCTCTGAGTGTTTTGGAGTACTCTTCTGCCATTCTTGTTGATTCCTTTCAAAGCAATAGGTGTGTGGATCATCCTGCAAATACCAGGAAGAAGTGTCCAGTTGTCCACAGAATGTGCTAGTAAGCCTTGATAATGTATTCTTTAGGGGAGCAAGGAATATGTTGGTTTTGTGGCACCCTAGGTGGACCAGGTCAGTAGGGGCTGACTAGTCCAGCAGTTTTTGGCTGAAAGACTCTGATGAAGACAGGAACAGAAAGACATATATACAAAGTACTGAGCTTCATTTTCCCTTCTTATGAGTTTGTGCTAATATATGCTGGAAAGCAAAAATGAAAATAGTTTAATATTTTTATGAAACTATTAAGACATTTATTTGGAGAGGGACAGAGGGAGACTACACAGAGAATATCTGTTGAAGATCAAATAAAGAAAAACGCATATACTGGATGAATGAAGATTACTAGGGTTCCTATGGGAGTTTATGTGATGATATGGGCATCTTGTGGCCCTTTAAAAAGTTCCTAAGGGTTGGAATATGGGTGTGGAAGACATGTCCCAGTCTGAGACTTTTGCAGCCTGATGTAACTATTGCACTCTAATTTATGTCAAAATTTAATTACTAAATTTAGGCACATATATGTGAGTGTTTAAGTGTGTGATGAGTCTAAATTTCGATGTTCAGTAGTCAAAATTGTTGTAGTCAAAATACTCAGTGGGTCCTAGAGAGCTGTTCAGCCAACCAAACCCTATAGAGGAGACGTAGTGTCTTAAGTATAGATTCCTACTGCCAGTTATTATAGAGTATCTAAACAAACACACGCCATGGCACAGACTTTTTCATTTTGTACTGAGTCCAAGTGGAATGGTCTGCATTCCTTGAGGGTGATACCAGCTTTCCACTTCATACAGTTATGGGAGAACAGAGAGTGGTTTAGGTAACAGGCAGCAGAGGCTTCTTGTCCACATATAGGCATCCAGCATAATTTGGGATACCCTAAAGTATCATGGTTGTTTACTTAAAATGTATGTCCAGTTGAGGTGGTGTTCTCCACATCTTGAACAATATTTGTCACCTCCACTTGGATATCCACTAGCCCAAGTATCCTAACTAAATAAATGGTTCTCTATAACTATATGTGGGCAACTGAGTTTGGTCAATAATATTAATATTTTTTTTAATTACTGCACTAATGTTTTACAGATTATTTAAAATATATTGTGTAGCTATAATATCAATCATAGGTTATTTCCCACATACATGGTAAAAAAAAAGAATCCCTACTTTTTATCCGTGTCATGCACACTGAGAAATACACACACAAAGTAATTATTTTCTCCCATCTTTTATCCTCTGCTACCATACTCAATGATGCAAAAAGGTTCTCAGGCCTCAGTGCAAAGGTAGAGTATTTTGTCAGAGTTTCACTGCCTGCTGGGACAATGGTAGTACTCTCTTCCCAGAATAATAGCATATTCATTGTAGACTGTATCAGAACAGGAATATCATGAAAAAAAAAACCCACTATCCAACTTTAGTATGCCAGCAACAGTTGCTAGTCTGGATGCAGGTCAGTGGTTGATACAGTGGTCAGGTTTCTCAGATTTCATATAATTTTTTTATGTATCTCTTCTGATGATTTATTTATCCAAAATACAGACTTTCAATATTAGCACTTTTCTAATAGTTCTGATTTCCTTAGTTGAAGAGAAACCTTAAATCAAATTATTATTCAACATTTTTTAATTAATTTACTGGTTCTACTTTTTTTTTTTTTTTTGCATAATTGCCTTTATATTGCTTGAAAGAATACCATTTCATCCATGTACTCATCTCCACAAAGTGAAAATCACAAAGAGAAAGCTCATCTTTCTCAATGACTGCAGTCTATTTAGCTCTTCATAATTTAACAAATGTTTAGTATTTTAGTAATTTGAAATATCTTCATATCCAAGGCAAGGACCATGCAGCCATAGTGCAAGTTCTGACACTGACTTACTTCATGACCTTGCAGAAGTCACTCTGTTTATGGGAGCATGAGCAGCTGTGTTTCCCAGGCTCTGTACTTGTCTGGGTGGACTAATTAAGTTCTGGGTAAAAACTACGAAAAGATTTAAGTGTTTATGTCTCAAGCAACCTTCTCCATCCCACACCTCTCTTCTAATTGCTGCTCATGTTCATTGAGAGGAAGTTTTGTTAGCTGCCTGAGCTAGAACAGCACCAATTCTGTTCACTTGGTTTGCTTTTCAGCACAGCTTGGTTTGCTTTTCAGCACAAAGTAATTGCACTTTCTGAAGTTAAGGGCACGTTTTTTTACATGCAGTTCTGCCTCTAGCAGTGATAACATACAATGTTTCTAGTTGGTTCCAAGGAATAGTATTGAGGAAAACTCTTGCTAATACTTGCTTATACAAGGTCATAGCTAAATCTTATGTACCTGTTTGGGGTGGTGTAAAGCAAGAGGTCACACTTGTGGTGAGGATCAGGTAGGGCAGGTGACCCTAAACTGACTAACAAGGTAATCCATGTATGTCACATCCAGTATAAAGCTGAAACATCACAGGGGTTGGATTCTCTTCTTCAATGGCTGGTAGCTGAGGAGGACTCTTACCAGTTTTGCCTCCAATCCAAATGCATGGATTCCTGAAACAGTTCCTGAATCCACCTCCTGAATCCAGTTTCTGTCTGTCACTAAGTCCAGTCTGGGACTTCCCCAGTGCCTGCACACAGCATTGGTGTTGACAGTGATACAGCTAACATCACAGCGGTTGGATTCAACATTGGGTTTGTATATGTTTAATTTTATTATTATTGTTTTAATTTTAAATTGTTTTGTTTTGTTTTCCAATTTGTAAGTCTAACTCCCTTTCTTTTCCTCTTTGGGAGAGAAGATGAGCTAGTATAGAATGTCTGTCATTCACCTAGCAGCCAGCTCAACCCTAACTCTTGACAGCAGTCTAGATAAAATCACAGTTGATCATGGCCTTGTATCTACTATGGATAAGGTACCGACATCCCAGAAAATGCTGTCATTCTCACTTAATCTTTGTTCAAGTGCAGCATTTAATGGGAATAAAATCTCTTGCCTGTGTAATGGTAATGATCTATCTTGTTAGGACAACATCTTTGTCACAGTTCAGGATTTCCCTTATGTACAGCTATATATGGCATAGGAGCTACCAGTAAGTTTTGCTACATTGGTATTAAATCTGTTCTGATATTAATATCACTAATTTTAGGATATTAAGCTCTTTTTGACATTTTGTTAAAAACAGTCTTAAAACTTATGCATATTTGTCAGAAATACCTCTGTTCTAAAGAAAAATTTGCCAGCTCAAAGTCATGTAAAGAGGAAATTCCAAATTATTCCCTTTTTCATCGTTCAAAGAAAGAAGATACTTCAAGTTTTTTTTCTTTGTGAATGTTTTAACAATTAACAGAACATGGAGATAAAGGAAGTAGTTTTAAATAACTAAGAGCTCTTCTTCCATTTCTATTATTACATCTTGGAGTGGGTCCAGAGGAG
>WBNM01043857.1:0-15380 GCA_013399055.1 Ramphastos sulfuratus | reverse complement strand
CTCCCTAACCCACATCAGTGAATGTGTTCTTAAATGGAATATTATTTTAGACTGTTTCCTACCAGTCTCACAGTAAAAATATTTGAAAGAGGAATACTGCATATAATATGTGATATATAATATGTGACATATGTGTCTTGTTCATCAAAGTCTTAAGATGAAATCTGGTATAGCTGGAACCTCTGTTTCTGGGGCTGTTGGTGTTAATCCTGTGCCACAGATGGGAACTAGGATTCCATCTATCTGCACTCATTTGTTGTGATTTAACCGAGGCAGTGGGCAGCCTCTTAGCACTGCCCTGCAAGGATATGCATTGACCATGCTTACTGTGCATATGGTCATCTCTCTGGGAACCATAAAAGAGCTCCCTTTCTTCCCTTACTTCCTTTCCCAAGTAACTATCTTCCAAAACATACATTGGACTACTCCAGCCAGCCTATGCACTTTGCTTTGAGATTGTTATTCTGCATTGGGCTATACTCAGCACATGCTCAAATACCCAATTAACTCTGCAAACCAGGCCACTCTGTGACACTGCTCTGTCCTTGGCTATATTTAACCAGTGTTTGCAATCTCTGGCTGTTTTATCAGCCACACTTTTGTCACAGAGCCTTGATTTGAAGGTTGTGACTTTTCCAGGCATGCAGTTACTGGTTTTGAAAAGCCAAGAGCTTTGCTGTGTTTGATGGTCTGAGGCACTTGGGTAGGTGTAAAGTGAGATAATGTTAAATAATGCCTTGGCCTTGTGTTAGTACCTCAGGCACTTTATGAAGATTTCTCCCATGTAAGACCCAAAAGAAGGACAAGGGATATGCTGACTACTGCCTGCCTTCAAATCTGTGATGAGACTATAATTGATCCTTAAAAGTATGGCAAAGCAGTGCTTGAAGATGCTGCTGGACCATGGTCATCCACCCTGTACATTGTGCTCAGAGGTACACAGAGGTAGGAGGTACTACAGTTGTTCTCCAACCTCTTTGACTCTTTTTTCATGTCAGGCTCTTGGATAGGCTGGCATTTATTCCACTACAGACCGAGAATATGTGCTCTTCTGTGACAGAATCCTTATCCTGAGTGAGCCTTTGAGGCATTATTACAGTAAGGGTAGTTTTTCCTATGTAGCTGTGTGAGTTAGGTGTAGAGAATGACATATGGGAGGACAAATGCAACATCTCCTTACTGAAAGTGGTCAGATGATGATGATTTGCAGAGACATTCACCCCATGAGCACATGTGAGAGACCAAGGACTGATGCCTCTCTCCCATCTGGCTGACTTTCTCCACACAAGCGGACATATTTATACATATCTCAGGTTATTTTTGGTATTAGTTAAGGCTGAAGCACATCAAAAATTATAAAAATGCACTTTGAGATTTGAACTGGATTTATAGCTTTAAATGCCTATTCAACCCCAGTCTTAGTTTACCAGCTGCCTTCCAACCTGCAATTCAGGTTCCTATCTGGTGCCAGGATGGCTCTGCAAGAGCTGGTATTAGCTGTAAATGATGGTCTTTATAATTCATTTTGTATTTGCATAAAGAGAAGTCAAAAGGCGTAGCACAGAAGCACAAAAATGGAGACAGTCTTTTGTACTTTCAGAGGGAGTGGAAGTTGAAATGATTTACAAGAGGTGACTCACTGGGATTTTCATGACTGATCTGCATGGATGGGTGCAAACAGATCCAAGTTCCTTTTCTCTCACTATGACTGCTTCACGGAGCTGTGCTAATGCCGTGCTGGAGTTGACTTGCCTTGCTGAGAAGCCAATAACATTGCATGGCTTTCAAACCAAAGCTGGCTCATGGCCAACCAGCCTGGAGCGCAGGCAAAGTGAGCTCACGTCTGCCTGCCTACACCCATTGAGAAGGACCATAAGGTTGTGTTTAACATAACTGCAAGGATACTATTTCTACATGTTCCAAGCTTTAATGAGCATCACATTTATGAACAAGTGCTTCAGATCTGCCTTTACCAGAAAGAACAAGAGATGTATGGGATGCTCTAGGGAACGTAAGTTGAAAGCAATGTGGGAAAAGAGGACACTTGGGTTTATGAAGCACTTTGAAAACCTGCCATAAACTCCTTTTAAAGTACGTCTTATTGGATGATAGTGCTACCTATCAGTAGACACAATCCTGAAGTTCTAAATATTCTGATATTTTCCAAAATTAACATTAAACGAGTTTCAGAATTGTTTCATTTTCTTCTAGTATCTTCTACTTTTGTTTATCTCATGCCAAAGCTGAGGGTTCTAATTGGAGTTTCAAACATTTCAAAATCTGTCACTTAAGTCTTTGTAAAATCAATCCAATAAACAGAGCCTATTTATATACATCTAGACAGTGATTTCAGCTTCCTGTAGTTCTAACATCACAAAAAAGAAATTCAAAGGAATTTCTATTCTATGTTAGTTTTAAGAAAGCAGCCAAGCAACAAATTGTCATCTGTTTTGGTTATTTTTCCATTATTTAGCCATAATCTTTTTTGAAATCATGAAGTTCCTCTCAAAATACTGAAGTGTGACTATGTTGTGAAATTTGAATCCATTTAAAGATCTTGTACTTGATACATGCATCACTATCATGAGGACATTGTTCCTATTTCTGTAATAGACCTGGAATAGCAAGTGTTTGTGGTAAGTATCTTCTTGGGGGATCTAGTCTATTTGTATATATTTTTTAAAGTCCTTTCAGTCTTGATTTTCATATGAAGGGCAAGAACACGTAACAATTGCTCTGAACCATTCATTTTTATTACCTTTTATCATGTCCACTCTCTATCACTTAAAACTAAATACTTTCACACTTCTTATACTTACATGGTGGCCAGATTCTATTTTTTCCCCAAAAAAAAGTTTCCAGAAGTTTTTTTGGAGATCCTGAACCAAGCAGGGTGCACACAATGAGTGCTTATGTTTTCACAGCAGTAGCATATTTTCAGCATTATATAATGACAACACTATTTCATTTGCTATCCAGACTGCAGCTGAGGATTGATCAGAGACACTGCTCATACAAGTACTGGAATATGTTTCTAAACTCTTAATCTCAAACTTTGTAGAGTAGAGATAACGTTTGGACTTGATGATCCTGGGGGTCTTCTCAAGTTAATTTAGTTTTAGCACTGCTGGCTATGATTCTACCATGCATCTGGTATTAAAATGAATACTTTATCTGTCTTTATGAAGAGAACACAGCTTGTTATCCATCCACACATCACTAGGAATGTCCTTTACACTAAAGGTTTCCAATGACTTTCTGAAGTCAATGTCATGTCTTTCAAAGGCTGGACTTGCCTGTTTTTCAGACTTGTCTGAACAATGGTTAGCAAATTCACAGTATTACATTGTATATATATACATATGTCAATATCTCCTTCAGGCAGCTGTGATGAGCATTATAGGTCATAACAAGCACTTTACATTTGAGATCAAACATAAAGTTTCATAGCAATAATAGCAGGTCTCCATTGTCTCTTTCTGGGTTAAGCCGGGATTTGGTCCTGAGTGTTGGAACAAGGTAGGAGGAGGGTAGGTCAGCATCCTTTAAGAAGGTCTGTTGTTAACTATAGGGGGCAGTTGGAGCTGCCTAAAAAGGTATAGCTCACTAGCAAAATGGGCATACACTCAAGAACTGAATTTACGCTATGTACGTGGATCATGCCATTAGCATGGAAGAAGAGGAAACAGGCACTGACACAGACAAAACAGCTCCTAGACAAGGAGCTCCATTGTTTCCTAAAAGTCTTGTCAGTTAAGAGGGAGAGTCTCCATTCAATATGACTAAAAAAATCATGCTTTTGTGGGTTGCTGTAGTAGCTGAGCTCCCAACAGGCACTGCGAGCAATGAAGATCTAAGAACTGGCAACGAAAAGCTAAGAGCTCACAATGAACTTAAGGACAGGCTTTAAATATTAATATTAGGCAGCAGCTGCTTTGCAGGGAAGACAGTGAAGAGTGCTTCTTGCCAATTCCAATGGCATATCTTCTGCTCTGTGCACAGACAGCTCCTGGAATGCTACTAGGGAGCCAATCTCCAAGGTTTACCACTCTAGATGCCAGCAGAAACATGGTCAGATGGCACAGCTCTTTGCTCAGGTCTGCTCAAATGTGTTGCTTGGGCATTGAAGGCTCATTCCCCCATCATGCTGGTGGATTCTGATGGAAATCACCCTGAACAGAGATATGGAAATCTCTCTCTCTCTCTCCTCATGAGTTTTATTGCTTGTTCTGATACCTCTTGCATTTACCCTGGCCAGCCTATTCACGAGTTAAGCCTCTGCAGCCCTGAGAGTGGCTCTGTTGCTGACCTGAGTGTCTCTTGGTAAATTTGGCAGAAACTTCGTGCTCTGTCATATTCTCCAGCAGCACTGAAAATATTTGAGAGAACCAAGAAAAGATGATCCACAGCCCTGTTTTACCCAGTGAGATAAGTTATTCTAATTAAAAATTTCTAGACTAACTCTAGAAATCTGCCCTTGTGTTTTAACTGTAAAGGAGATGTGACTGTGCTGCTATAGTTGTTAGCGCTGTAGCTGGGAAACTACTAGTAAAGTCTCATTTGGCCACAGGACAGAGTCAAAATATGACCCTGAAAAGTGCTGAAAACTTTTCTAGGAAAACATACATATGTCTCAGGCCTTTTCTTCTTATCTCCAATCATAATTTAGACAAGCACAAGTCTATGGGACCAAATGACATACACTCAAGGGTACTGACAGAACTGGTGGAAGTGCTTATAAAGCTACTGTCCACAATTTACTGGCATTCCTGGCTAACTGGGAAGTCCCAGATGACTTGAGATTGGCAAATGTTATTCCCATGTACAAGATGTACCAGAAAGAGGATCTAGGAAAGTACAGACCTGTCAGTCCTCCCTCAGTGCTGGTGTGAAGGTCATGAAACAGCTCATCTTGAGTGCCGTTAGACAGCATGTGCAGGACACCCAGGTGATCAGGATCAGTCGGCATGGATTTATGAAGGGCAGGATTTGCTTGATGAACCTGATCTCCATCTATGACAAGGTGCTTATGACAAGGTGACCTGCTTAGTGAATGTGGGGAAGACCGTGGATATTATCTACCCAGACTTTAGTAAAGCCTTTGATACTGTCTCCCAGAGCATTCACCTGAAGAAACTGGCTGCGCATGGCCTGGATGGGTGGATGTTTTGCTGGGTAAAGATATGCCTGGATGAATGGGCCCAAAGTGTGGTGGTAAACAGCTGAGCTACAAGATGGTTCAGCAGACACTCACAGAGATTGAATAGTCTGAGACATTTCTATAAGGATAATACCATAAAAGCAATATTAGGACAGATCAAGTGTCCATACCGCCTGTGTGTCCAATGGGATCCACAAGCACGGGCAGGAAGATAACAATTACCTGCAGCTTGTCCCCCACCCTCCCTCAGTCCCCAGCTATTCTTATCTCAGGGACTTCCCATATTTGGTTCCCAGAACTCTCCCAGGCTTTTCTCCCACAAACTCAGGAACCAGAGAATTTGGTCCACAACGAAGGCAGATTCTCCTTTAGTTCTTCTTTAATAATTACTTGTCTGTGTTAAATTATCATCACGGTGTGAAATGGGCTTGCATGATTTATGTCAATATAAATATCGGGATCAAGGAAGGGTATGTGACTACTTTCTGCAAACCTTGTGTAACTCCCAGATGAAGCGCAAAACTCGGAAGGCGAATGCTGAGGTCAAGATAATGTATATAGTGTAAGAATCTTGTGAAAAACACCTGGTGGTCTTAAGATAAAGCCGGTTGGAACCAGCTCGTTGCTAACTGTGAAAGAAAAACAACCTAATGCGCGTGAGATAACTTTAGGCTTATCAAGAGGCCAGACTGAGGAGGACTACTGACTTCATCCCGCGACTACCAAAAGAAGGCAACAAAGGACCCCTGAAGAAATGAGGAGCACGTGTGAGGGAAAACCACTCCTATTCTCAGAAGTCATTGACTTAAACNAAGTCATTGACTTAAACAAACCTTTTCCTAGGATAGTTACAAATATGTATTAGAATAGGAAATATAAACCAGAAGTGGATCTGTAACGGTGTGTGTCATTGGTGGAGTGGTGACTCCCTGGTGCACCCAGTGCTGTTTGCTTGCCTTTATTATTCAACCATTAAATTTGTTTGATCATTTATAAAGTAATGTAGGCCATCTTTTATATCAATGGGTATTGTTTAAAGTTATGTTTAATTGATAACAGCATATTCTGCTCCGGATTTGTGTATGTGCCATAACACTAGTCAGACATGTGTAGGAAGTAAATATTTTTTAAATTACACTAAATAAAGTTCCATTAACAGCCTGTTGCCAAGTGTCCTGGGTTGAGCTGGGACAGAAAGTACTTTTCCCCAAAGGAGTGAAATAAAAACACTCACACAGAATCGGAGATTAAAAAGAAATAATATTTACAAAAGTAAGCAAACATACAAAAGATATAAAGGCACAAAGGATATCTATATGTTGTGGGGACTTCTTCGGCGAGAGCATCTGGACAGAGCCACATGCAGATCAATATGATCCAAGCAATGACAATTTATTGAATATGAACATGCATTTACATACCCTTCCAACAGACTGTTCAGACCAGCCCTTTACAAAGCAATTGGTCCAAATCATTAAGGGACAAGCTGTTGCCCCAAGCACCTGGCCAGAATTGCCAAGATGGAAACTATGGTGGCATTGTACAATTGGTGTAAGTCGTTAAGGTACGAGCTGTGAGGGAACCAAGTGGTTGGTGCATCACTATCTGTTCAAAACACCCTTTGTTTTGCTTTGAATCTCCTGTTGTTGCAGTTCTCTGGAGGCTGCTGTAGCCTGTGTGTCCTTGCCCTTTGGATAACCTTTTCATGTAGACTGTGAAACTTCAGCAGTTAGCACAGCTTGGATTGCTCACATGTCCAGTTAATACAGAATGTTTCCCTACATCTATATTCTCAGAACCAGCCTTGGCTCAGCTCCTCAGCAGGGCCCCAAACCAGGCCTCAACTGGGCCTCAACCAGCCAAGCATCTTAGACCTCACTGCCCCGCTGCCCCAACCCCAAGCAGGCCTCAGCCATGCAGTAAGAGATGGCTTTCCAGCCAGACTTCACTGCCACACAAACCAGAGCGATAACTGCAGCCATAGGCTCAGAGCGGAGAGGAGAGAGAGAGCTATGGCAGGAGGTCTGCCCCTTATATAGGGAGGTGCAGGGATGGAATAACAAATTGTGATGTCCTGTGTCCTCCCTCCAGGACAGACTCGCAGCACCCTTGGGTCTATCTAGTCCTCTGGAGGAGTTCATCTCTATGGTACAAATTAATTCCTAACCTACAACACCAAGGTTTTAAAAAAAAAAAAAATTCAGAAGAACAAAACCAAATCATATTCAAGTCAGGACTCAAACTAAACAGAGACAAAGATGTCAGAATTTGAAATCTTATCCTGAACATAAGTTTCTCTGAGAGTGTACAGATGAGGACACTTGAGAGAATGCCAGCTAAAATTATTGCTATTTATATAATGCGATACTGAATAAATTCACATTAGAGATTATTACTATTGCTAGAGAAGATAAGGAATCATGTGAAGTTCAATAACATCCAGCAGAACAGTCCTGCGTGGCAGGGGGTTAACTTCCTTAGGAGAGTGAATCCCTTGATTTTCCAGGACTGCTTTCAGTATTTACATTAGTGTATAAAAATTCAACTTTGTGGATTAAATTTGCAGACAGGAGGCAAAGAAATATAGCACATCTCCTTTTAGAAGATCAGTACTTCAATTCAAAGTGACCTTCCTGAATGGATTCAACAAGTTTACAAAGTAAGAAAGCCTTTATGTTCAAAGTGTCTTCTCTTAGGAATACCATCTCTCTAAGGGTACTTGATGGTGTTGGTTAGAAATAAAATTTCAGTGAGCAAAATTTCAGCACAGTGATCTGGCAGAAAGAGACCAATAACACTTTGCACACAAAACAGGCAGAAAATGTCATCAAGAGAGAAAAACACCTGGGCTGGAACAATCCTCACTATCAATATAGACTGGAGGATGAGGAGAGAGAAAGTAGCCCTATGGAAAAGGACTTGGGGGTACTGATGGACAAGAAGCTGGACATGAGCAGACAGTGTGAGCTTGCAGCCCAGAGCCAAATCACATCCTGGACTGCATCCAAAGATGCATTGCCAGCAGATCCAGAGAGGTGATTCTGCCACTTTTGCTCTGGTGAGACCTCACCTGGAGTACTGTGTCCAGATCTGGAGCCCTCAATATAGCAAGGCCAAGGACCTGACAGAGTGAGTCTGGAGGAGGGCCATGAAAATGATCAGGGGGTTGGAGCACCTCTGCTACAAAGACAGGCTGAGGGAGCTGGGGTTGTTCAGCCTGGAGAAGAGGCAGCACTTGGGAAACCTAATAGCAGGCTTCCAGTATCTGAAGGAGGTCTATGAGAGGGCTGGAGAGAGACTGTTTGCGAAGGCCTGTGGTGATAGGACAAGGGGCAATGGCTTCAAATTAGAGACAAGCAGATTTAGACTAGATACCAGGAACAAATTTTTTACCATGAGGGTAGTGGAACAGGTTGTCCAGGGAGGTGTTTGGGGCCCCATCCCTGGAGATATTCAAGGTGAGACTTAGACATGGCTCTGGGCAACCTGATCTAGTTGAGGATGCCCCTGCTCACTCTGTGTGTGCGTGTGTGTGTGTGTGTGTGTGTGTTGGACTAGATGACCTTTGGTGATCCCTTCCAGCCCAGATCATTCTATGATTCTATGATTATCCATAGGTTCCTGTATATCAATGCATCAGAAAAATCTCCCTGATACAGAATAAAATATCTATGAATTAAACACACTGCCCCTTTCTGGAAGCTGTGCTTAGGCTAATGAAAGCAATGAGAATATATATTTTAAATTTTATATTTTTTCTGGACAAGAAAGTTCCATTTTTCTGCATGCAGAATGTAATCGGATACTGGTATGAACAGAAGCTGTTTAAAATTTTTGGTGTCTCCAGTCACTGATTAAAATTATCATTTGAAAGATGTTCAGCTCTGGGAGAACCAATATCAACTTCTCATTAAAAAAGAAGATCTGCCAAAGAAACAGTTGCAGAGATCAGCTGAAGAAAGCTTTCTAGAACTAAAGAAAGAATGGTTCACTTATAAAGAATGAAGCCTCTTGGCCTTCACTAGAGGATAAATGTGTTGTCTTGGATACTGTCTTACCTCACCTCAGCATCTAAAGTCCTTGGGTTTGGAAAATGTCCAAATAAAGGCCATAATGATATGTTAGAGTAAAAGGAAATGTGATAATGGCTGTGAGGCTGTAACTTCCTCAGCCTATAGGATGTGTGAAGAGAATCCAGTTGGGATATACAAGCGCTCATAAGAGAAATAAACACTAAAATGTCTTGAACGTTTCATCAGGTGCTGGCACTGCAAAACCCATGGTGCATGTGTTTGTGCAGCCAGTGGTGAAGGTGACTGAGGACAAAGGAATCTGCTTGGGCAGGAAAACAATACCACAAAAAGAGATGGTTCTCAGGCAGAGTATTTGCTCAGGGGTGTGCAACTGGGATGCTTGCTAAAAGGAAATAGTTGGCCACTACATGTGTCCCTATAGAAGCATTTCATGATTGAAAACCCTGGGGAACATCTGGATAGCCAGTTGGCTTTGCTACATGGCTGTTCATTGCACAGCAGAGAGCAGGGAAAAGATAAAACCAAAATGTGGAAGCTCTCTGTTTCGAGCAAAATCTGCAAGTCCTTATTTGGGAAAAATCAAAGCAGGTCAAAACTGAATGTCTAAGACCTGAGAAAGAATGTCATGACCAAAGCTAACTGAAGTTGTGAGTTATGGACTGGATGTGCTGTTACAAGCAACAAGCAGGAAGCAACCATGTCCATTAGGGTTGTGAAAATTCTGAATATCAGACTGGAAGAAATATCTCAGTTCATCACTTCCCACTCCCTTTCTACCATCATCAGTCATGAAATATAATATAATCTCATTTATAAGTGCTTCAGAGGGGTTTTTATGCTGCTTTGGTAGCTTCATTGCTGTGTACAATATAAAATCAGCTGATCTATGCTGAAAGGCAATGGAGAGAGTTAAACTGAATTAGAGAAAAAGACACTAGGTTTAACTGCCAGAGAGTTAGAGAAAGCCTATAGTTAAGGTAGAGGTTGTTAACTGGCTTTTGAGGATAATTTTTCAGCTTCCTGATGGCTGTATATGGAGATTGCGTTGAATGGATATGATTTTTTAGGAATTTCCATACATTGGTGAATACACATCAAAAGGTCATCATGCAGGATAGAAGTTAAATTCTTATACTGAGAAGTTGAAACAAATGTGACTAGAAATATAATAATATATGAACATAGAGGATGTTGCAAAATAAGTTGTTAAGCCTCTAAAACAAAGAAAACATTAAAATCAATCACTAAACTGCAGGCCTGGAGAATAGTGAGTTAAAAATTGAAATTTGTGGGGAGACTTCAGAGGAAGATGTGCTGTTTTAAGTAGCTGTTATGCAACCACCTACATGAAAATCAAACTATTACAAAAATGGTGCTGAAAAAGAAAACCTTCCTTCCAACTACAAGGATTCATTAAAGAGTCAACAAATTAGTGGGTGAAGAAGCGCTGGCAGATATAATTATTCAGATTTAAAGTTCTTCAAAGAGCCTATTAAAGAAAACCAAACATCTAGAAGGTGAAAGGTAATGTTCTGCTGTATAGTAGAAATGGGCCAAGGTACAGCAAATACAAAGGATAAAGAGTCATCTTTTATCTAAAAATAAGATTAATAGTGAAGTGTCTGCAGTTTATCTTGTTGGGACTGAGGCTGTTTATTAATAATCTGACAGCAGGGCAAAGTAATAAAATTTGCGGATGATACTAAGTGATTTAGACCAATCAGCAATTAAGAAATGTAGGTGTGACAAAATGAAGTCATCAGGCAATGTATTATGAGTTTGATTCTCATTCTGGTTTGGTTTTGTTTTGTTTTGTTTTGTTTTTTTCCCTACAATCAAAAGCAAGGTCACAAGCAAGAAAAGAAACAATGAAATTCCTTACGGCACCAGACTCTATTCTTAATGAAGTGATAGCAGTTTCAAGATCTGAAGTCTTGCAGGTCATTACAGATGGTCTAGAATAAATCTCTGCTTAATGCCAGTTAAACCAAAAGGGTCTCCATGGTATTAAGGAAGGGACAGCAAGAACCAGGCAGAATGCTATAAGGCTGTCATATCTCAGTCCTCATCACTCCCTCACTTTTAATAATGTTTACAGCTGTACTTGGCCAACCCCATCAAAATGTAGCCAGGTCAAAAAAATTAGTACTGCCTAAAGAGCAACTGATATGAACTTCAACAAGGAGATCTTTCCAAATACTGAGAAAGATCAATGAAGACATTAATAAGAGGGAACAGAATCTTGGAAGCTTTTGAGAAATAAAGGGATCATAATGCACATCAGTTTTTAACACATCCTTAATAACAGAAAAAGAAGACTTTGGTAAAGAATAACAGTTCTGAAACAGAAAAATAGATTTTCACACACAGAACATAATGAACTTCAAGGATTTGCTGCAGAAAATATTGTTAAAGCAAATAATTCAGGAAGACATAAGCCTGAAAAATAAGTGTACCATCAAAATTCAGAATAGATGGATGAATATTTGGAAAGAACTGGATTTTTGCAACAGTAGTGACTCTGAGTTAATTACCATGCTAAGCCTTGTATATAAGGTTAGGAAAACTACTTCCACTGTAAATCTTTTTGAGATCCTTGTACAATACATCATTCTGGCTGCAGTGGGGGACACATTTAGTCATATCCCTTTATTGAACTTTTTCCCATTTAATGGAATCAAAGGCCTGTGGTACTTTCCAGTGTTGGAAATCTATATATTTATTTAATTATTTCAGAAACAATCAAGGCAGCAATTGACCCTCATCAACGCTCAAGAGCTCTGCATTAAATAAACCATCTGAATGGCACTCATCTGTCATTTGCTTCTTTGACAGAGGTAGTTTTGGAAAGACTGGATACTACTTAATATAGAAACATTATTTCTACACTGTTAATAACAGTAATTTAGAATTAAATGAGATGGGAAAGAAATACGGAGAAGCTCCAAAGACAAATAGAAGAGTGTATGTGTTCTGAGGGCACAAAATGAATATAAAGTTCTATTGAATGAAGATAAGACGTTTGGAAATTAAGAAACACCTTGTGCAAATGAATCATCACAAATTACCATAGACAGCCCAATAAACAGTTCTTTCTGCCTTTCTTTTCCTTCTTTTTCTTCTGCTACCTGCTGTTTTATGTGCACATTTGGATGCCAATCATATTTTTGTAGGTCTTTCATACAGAACAAATGCCACTGTTGTCACCCTCGAATGTTAAAGTGATTGCAATTCAAGACAACCTGCATAGGCACAATACAGTCGTTTTCCATTAATTAGGACTGTTTCCCTGTTTTCTGAAAACTAATGAAGGTCGGACGATGGGATTCCTAAGGGAAATGTGCTTTTGAGAGATTGTGCTGAGTGCACACTAAAGCCATGTCCTTTTTGTCGCCCTGTCTCTGTTTTCCACTGGAGATCTCACATAATGGCTCATTTTGCACAGAAATTGCTCTGAAGCTGCTTAAACGGCAAAATCTGCCAAATCTGCCAAATCTGCCGGGAGGAGTACCACGGCCTGGGGAGGCTGTGTAAGAGACTGTGGCTCCTGCAGCCGCAGCTGCAGCTGTAGCAGCAAAAGGTCTCTCGTTAAAGTTTCCTTTCACATGCCGTTGCCATCTAGGGCTGCCTCCCATCCCCCATGCTCCAGAGAGAAGTGAGCTCCGCCTTCAGCAAGTAAGGTGAGAATACTGCTCTAAGTGCCTTCCCGACATGACTTTGATTTATCTGCTGAGCATACATCAGACTGCATTCAGCTTAAGCCAGCTATGTGGATATTTGTGAGTAGGATTTAGAAATAAAATATTTTTTTCTTTAAATTACTGTTACTGTACTCTTAAAAGTCTTAAAGCCTCTTTGGAGCTAGAAACAGCATAGGATACTGTCGTCATCCAGTAAGGACTGCCTGCAGATTCACCTTGTTTTTCAAATCTTTTCATTCCTCACAACATTTATTTAGATGCAAGACAGACGGGTTCAGATGTCAACAACAGAGCTATCACCTCAGAGTTTGGGTATGAATAGGAGCATGATCCACCTCCCAGAGTACAGGAGGGTTTTAATGTTTTTGTGACAGTTGAAAGAGGTATGGACATATTCCAAACTGAGGTAATTCAGAATTCTGCATGATTCTGAACAGTTATGACAGTTTATATCACCTACCTGGTTTTACACTAGCTGAAGATATAAGGTGGAGTGGTAATTTAATAAAATCAACATGAATTTTGCTGTCGAGGTCAATGCAATACCACTTTCAAGACTCTGAAGCAGCCACATAGCACATAACTTATTTCAATATGCTATTTTCTTCTTCCTAAATAAATTTTGTTTCTTCAGTATTATATTTGAAGCATCAGAAGGAACCTACAGAGAGTAGAAAAATTGAAGTTTGGAGTTCTGAATGTCTTGACCTTGTCGTGATGACAGAAAAGTCACTGTGAGAAAGAATATTAGAATTCTGAAACTCAAATGAAAACTAAGTCGAGTTAAAGGCGCAACGCACATGACTCTGGCTTTTCTGGCAACACTTTAAAGGAGAAGGCTCTACTAGACTACCATTATAGAGATCCAGAGTTCTCTCCTAAAATATCACAGCTTCCCTTTGTGTTCGAAGCTGTCTAACACTAAGGCTCTGGAGAGAACCTAGCTGATCAATACACAAAGCTTATGTAACCATGTTTTCTTCTGGGGGAAAAATTCTTCTATCCATCATTGTTGAGCTTCATTCTTCAGTGAATTAACATCTCAAATGACTACTCAGGTCACAAAGGTTCAAGTTGCTAAAGCAGAAGCAGCTTTGCCTCTCGAGGACTATCAGGCAAGAGGGAAGGTAAATAAAGGGTTTTGTTTAATGTTTAAAAGAGCATAGTAATGGATAATTAGCCAGGGGATCGGGAAGTAGCTTTTAAATAAAAAAAAAACCCTAAGCTTCAAAAACTTAGCAAACTCTGCAGTCCAAGCGATGTGTTTTGGGTTAACAACACAGTACACATCCTTAAAAGGCAGCGTTGATGGTGACCGTAAGCTATGACTGTAACAGCTTCTGACGGGAAGTGGCAAAAAAAGGTTGCAGGTGTCTTGAAGAGAGAAGATAATCTTAAGCAAAGTATGTCTGCAGGGCGAGAAAACATCTAGACTAAAGTATTTGCACCAACCTTCGGACTTCGATTGACTTGCATCTTCAGATCGTCATGGCTGTGCTATGATTGCTTGCAATATAAATGCGTGAAAAAATAGTCATCCGGTGTAATTAAATCAGTGCAGTCGCTTAATACCCTGGGTGCTGTTAAGCTTATCAGAGAGTAGATCATATTTTCAAAACATGGATTGTAGTTATTTCATTCATTATTTACAATGTATTTGGAAGCAATCCACGAAGTTATGCTGCATGTTTTTCACAGTGCCCCTTGCTGTGATAAATAAATTTAAAAGAAGGAAATGTAATTTCAGAGAAACAGCTTATTTCTGAAGTGTTTCAGTGAAATTATGCCTCTGAAAACAAGGTTAGGCAGTACAATAGGGTTGACTTTTCACTGTATCCAAATTTAGACAGTACCCTCATTACTTATATCATAAGCAGAAGGGGGGAAAAACAGCTATATTATAAATCAGTTGTTTTTTAGTTTTATGTTCCGTGTACAGACTGGAGTTTGTAGCTCTGTTGCAGAAACATATCTTGCTTCTGAAATGAGCTTCTCCAACCTCGTAGGAAGTTTCGTTTAAGTAATGTTTTCACAGTACCACTGCCTACTGAGTCACCATCAGTGACTGAAAGAGCTGTTCCTTGCTTCTAAAGAGTAATGTGTTGTGTTAGTTTCCTAGTCAACTGATGTTTCCTAAGTTTATATGCAACAGCTGAAGTCCTCACAAATAAGAGACTGATTAAGAACCTCTGGTCAGAGATTCCTAAGCAGAAACATAAAGAATTTTTTGGTAAAATTGAAATTAATTTACTAGTAATTGATTAAATTACAGAATCTGTGTCATAAGTATTAGAGCATTCTCAATTTTCTGATTTGTCAGATTTTTTTTTTTTCTGTGATGAAATTGAGTGGCAAGATAAATGCAAGAGGACAACTATATTCCCTCAGATGAGAGATTGAAACAACCCAGTCAACTGTTGTGAAACATAATAGAATCATAAAAGCATAGAATAGAGTAATAGGTTGGAAGGAACCTTTAAGATC
>WBNM01043856.1:0-13392 GCA_013399055.1 Ramphastos sulfuratus | reverse complement strand
ACATGGCACTCTGAGACATAGTTTATTGGTCATGGTATTGCTAGGTTGAAGGTTGGACTCAATGATCTTAGAAGTCATTTCCAACCAAAACAATTCTATTATTCTATGGTTTTCTAATGTTGAAGAGATTCTTAAACTTATATGGTAAAAATCCATCCTCTGTGCAGTTGAAAATTGCATCCATCAGTGGACTACTGTATTGTGCATTTTCACTGGTGTCTTGGAGAACAAAATTTGGCCTTTTAAACATCAAACCAGAAACAAATGCTCTTCACTGGACATTAATGATCACCTGTTTGTTTGTTTGTTTGTTTGTTTGGTGTGTGTGTGTGTGTTTGGGCTATTGTCATTGTTGTTCGGGTTTTTTCGTTTATTGATTTGGGCGGTTTGTTAATTTGTTTTTTTTTTGTTGGAGGTTTACTTTGTTTCTTTAGGGTTGATTTTGGGGCCTGGTTTTGGTTTGGTTTATATGTGTTTGTTTTTTGTGGTTTGGGGATTTTTGTTTGTTTTGGGGGGAAGTTTTGTTTGTTTTTATTGTTGTTTGGCTGGGTTTGTTTGTTGGTTGGCTTGGTTTTTATGTTTATCTGGAGGGTTTGGGGTGGGGTTTTTTTTCTCTTGTTGTCTTTGGATTTGTTGTTTGGTTTTTTGGTGGGTTTTTTTGGTGAGCCTGCCCTTCCTGGAGAGAGGTATGGTTGGTAAGGATGATGTTGTGTTTGCTTGTGATAAAGTGTGTTGAGTTTTTAGTTCCATCTGTAGACTCTAGTGAAGTGCCTGAGGCAGTATAAGTAGAAGATGCAAAAAGAATCTCTTCAGAAGGATTCAGAAATCATTTCGATAAGGCTGTATTTCCTTGCTTTACTTGATAGCTTTATTGCTCTGTAGTGCCACTGGCTATTGGCTGTCTTTGATTCTCCTAACTCAACATACTGCAGTAAAGCACTTAAATACCTTACAGAACCTGAAATTGGTTTTAATGTAAAGAAGGGGCATGAAAATGAAGGTGGACTGTGGATTTAATAACAGCTGCAACTAGCTGGTTACAGGGCCTTGAGTTCTGGTTCCTGTTAAATCCCTCTGGTAATTCAGTTTTAAGCAACGGAAGTCTTGGAAGGTGGTGACATGAAAGCTTCAAGGAAGAACAGGGAAATAAGCTGAAACATGCTAGGTAGTAAGAAGATATATTGCAGCAGATAGAAAAACTAGAATAACAGAATTGTTTTGGTTGGACCTCTAAGGTCATCAAGTCCAACCATCAATCTAACACTACCATGGCCATTAAACCATGTCCCAGACTGTGATGTCCACACATTTCTTGACTCCACCACCTCCCTGGGACAGCCTGTTCCAATGCCTGACCACACTCGCAGGAAAGGAGTTTTCTCTAATATGCAACCTAAACCTCCATGCACTAGGGCCTACTCCTTACGTGTGTGTCCCGATGAAGCAGCTCCAGCCAGAAGGCTGGAGGGGAAGGAAAGGAGAACAAGCTGGCTTTGCTGTGAGTTTATGAAGAGATAGCAGAATTATGGGATTGAATAACAATCTTCTAGTCCCTAGAGGATTTTTTAACCCTGTAGTTCCCAACCTGGGACACTTAGTTAGGAGATCATAATGGCAGAGATCCAAAAGAAGCTGCAAGTGTGTCTGGCCAGATTTGTTACACGCGCAGCCATGCAACATAAGTTTGCAGTTTTAAAACAGCTCTCAGTTTTGAGTTGGGATCTCACCAATGCTGATCAGTACTTCAAGGATGGGTATGAAGAGGATGGGACCAGTCTTTTTCAGTGAAGCTCAGTGACAGGACAAGGAGTAAAGGGCACAAACATGAACACAAGAAGTTCCATCTAAACATGAGGAATTTCTTTAATTTAAGGATGAGGCTGCCCAGAGAGGTGGTGGAACCTCCATCTCTGGAAACATTCCAAACCTGCCTGGATGTGTTCCCGTGTGACATTTTCGAGGTGATTCTACCTTGGCAGGGTGTTTGGACTTGATAATTTCCAGTGCTCCCTTCCAACCCCTATGATGCTGTGATTTTGTGTTTACACACACTTGCAGTTGATGCTCATTGTGTTGTGTCTCACCACTTCTCTTGATGTATTACCCACAGATTCTTTTGCCAAAATCTGGAGTGTTACAAGCTAAGGCTTTAAAAAACGTAATTCCTATCATCAGTCCCCAGGTCATTTAGTACCTTAAATGCATGTAAAAGCCAAACTTTTGATACCAGGGCATTAAAATTCCTACTGCTCGTTACTGCTGTGCATGTATGTGATACAGGATACAACTGAATAGCTAGCAGAAGACAACTCTGAAAAGTTCTGAAACAAAACTATGGATGCTTGCCTGGTATCTTACAAGCAATCGAAACTTTTCCCAATAAAGCAGACTTTTCTTTTAGAGTCTGTCTGCTCTCAGCTGTAAGAAGAGAGAATATCTAAAGTATATAACAGCCATAGGGCATAATATTCAGTTTTGTAAGGAAGGAGACTGTGGTAGAGTGTATGTTCTGCTCCCTTTGCTCTTTCAGACTTAGAACTCTGGAAAACGAAAAACTTCGTTCTCTTTGCTGTGATACTTTTGATATTGGCACTGCTGTGCAAGAGTAATCTTCATTTGCCCACATCATCCAACAGTGAAGTTTTCTATGTGAGTGCCCGTGCAGTGTAATAAGACTTCCAAAATGTTCAGTGTCTTGTGGTGGGACAAAAGTGAGAACCTGAGATTGGAATGCACCAAAGGATAGAGCTTGGCTACCTGATGTGAATTAGACAGTCAGTTTAAGACTTGCATCAAACGTGTGGACGTGACACTTTGGGACATGGTTTAATAGCCATGGTGGTGTTAGGACTCAATGATCTTATAGGTCTTTTCCAACCAAAATAGTTCTATGATACTATGAAATGAAAAAAGCAGGTAGCAGAATTGTGAGAAGTTTGATTTTTTTTTTTTTTTAAATTTTTTTTTTTGGTAGTTTAGAGCAGGGGGAAGGAGGAAGAAAGAATGGGAAGAGATTGATACAAATGTTTGGGGAGGCTTTGATGCCTTCCTTTGATGCTATAGGTACTTGAAGAGTAGGAATAAAATATCTACTGCAAGAGTGGTCAGGCATTGGAACAGGGTGCCCTGGGAGGTGGTGAAGTCACCATCCCTGAAGAAATGCAAGAAATGTGTGGGCATGGCATTTTGGGACATGGTTTATTGGCCATGGTGGTGCTAGGTTGAAGGTTGGATTCAAAGATCTTAGAGGTCTTTTCCAAACAAAACAATTCTATGACTCTACTTCTTTCTTGTATGAATGCCTTAGAAGTCTAGGGGGAACTACCAAAAGGTTGGGTAGACAAACCAGGCCTTGCTTCTGTAGGCAATGCATCAACCCTTATTCCTCATGGTCTCCCCACTCTTCTGTTCTGTCTCTTGTTTTTAGCCAAAATGGCTAAATAACAGTTAACCAGCTGCTTCAGAAGATGAATACAATGAAAGCCAGGTGAAGGTTCTGGCTGAGTTGATGTGCCAAGGTCAGTCGTTGTCAGATGCAATGAGGGCAAGTGCTGGGTCCTGCACTTGGGTAACAACAACCACGTGAATGCCCCAGGCTTGGGGGAAAGCGGCTGGAAAGCTGCTCAGCAGAAAAGGACCTAGGGGTGATGGTTAACAGCCAGGTGAACATGAGGAAGCTGTGTGTTCGGGTGGCCAAGAAGACCACCAGCATCCTGGCCTGGATCAGCAGTAGTGTGGCCAGCAGGAGTAGAGGTGTGATCGTGCCTCTATGCTGGACACTGGTGAGGCCAGTCTTTGAATCCTGGGTTCAGTTTTAGTCCCCTTACTGTAAGAAATACATTGAGGTGCTGGAGCATGTCCAGAGAAGAGCAGTGAAACTGGTGAAGGGTCTGAAGAACAGGCCTGGTGAGGATCACCTGAGGGAATTTGCCTCAGCCCATTGATCCAGCCTTGCCAGGTCCATTTGCAGAGCCTTCCTATAGTCAAGCAGATCAACACTTCCTCCCAGCTGTCACTAAGAATGGATGAATACCTGCAAACAATTTTGGGTCTTTGATCTGTTGAAGATGCGGTTAGAAAAGTTTGTCACTCTCACACTCAGTTATTGTGTGACCTTCTCTAAGTCCTTTCACTTCTGCTTTCTCCAATTTCCATAGGTGAGAGATACGAATGGTTATCAAGTCTCTTAGTTTTATTGTGAGAATTAATTGACTAATAATTTTAAAGCCCTCTAGCTCATCAAAAGATAGTTCAGGCTATTCCTTCCCCCCTCCTTATTAATGACCTAAGAGAAGTTGGAACTAATGAATAAGAGGTGGAAACAGATATTTTTTTATTAGTTCCAAGAAGTGTCCACCACTTCTAAATCATAACAAGGAAGAACAATTTTTCTGGCAGGGTTTCCAACAGTGGCCATGAATGATTCTTCCTGAAATTGCTGGATCATTTCTGCAGAATGTTTTATGTTCTTTAAAAACCTGCACGTTTAGTAAATCACCCTGCAACTCCAACCTTACTGAAATTAACAAATGAGTTTCATCAAGTCATTAATTCAGGCTTTTAAAAATTTTATACAGCTGCTCTAGATTTGTGTCAAGTCTTCAATATGCTTGATTATGCTACATTGATTTTAAAATCCAAAAACATCAGCCCCAGCTTAAACAGCGCTGCATTGGCTTAACTTCTTCTGTAGCTTAATGGCCTTCATTTAACTGACACACATCCAGTCTGGAAAAATTAAAGACTAAAATGGTGGAAAGCAACAGAATTGTAGAACAGCTACAGATACAAAGGATGTGGGCTCCAGGAAGATGAAGTGGATGTGGGCACAGTCCAGCTGGAATAGAGGAAGATCAAAAAAATCCAAGTATACATGATGATGCCAGAGGTGGCATGGATGTCTTGCTGCCATGTGCGCCTTTGGAAATCTCCTGGGGCTTGGAAATCTCATAAAGCCTTGATACTTCTCTTTAATTCAGTTGGAAATCTCCTAAGATTTCCTGAGGCCTTGCAAGACATCCATGTCACCTGTAACTTTTGGGTATATTGGTAGCAGCCTAGCTTGTCACTGTAATGATAGGGGATAGCTTGGCCGAGAGGCTGCTGCAGAATGAATGGAACTAGAAGATCTTTAAGGTCCCTTCCAACCCAAAACATTCTATGAATCTATGTTTCTATATGACCTATTTGTAAATCTTGATTCTAGATGTTAGCAGAAGTTACACTCTGCTGTACTTTATTTCTCAAAGAGGTTGTTTTCTAACATCCAGGTTTTGTAATCACAGTTTAGTTTATGGATTTTTTGTTGTTGTTGTTCATAGATTTATAGAAAGGTTTGGGTTGGAGGGGACCTTAAAGATCATCTGATTCCAACCTTCCTGCCATGGGCAGGGACACCTCCCACTAAACCAGGTTGTTCAAGGCCTCATCCACCCTGGATGATTTAATATTCTTCTCTCTTCTTGTTCTTAGCAAGACAAATTACTTTTTGTCCTTTTACGGGTACTGCCTTGACGAATGTTTTATCTGGATGTTTTTTCTGTCACTTCACTCCTTTTCTCACAGAGATGCTTTATGCACAGCCTTCATATTTACCAATAATTTCTGACCTATCTTTTTGTCTGTGTGCCACTTCAAGAGCACCTAGCACTGCTTCTTGGTAGCCGCATACCAATCACCACAACAAACAAACTAATGAATAGATAGAAACTGTAGCCAAGGTTGATAGTACTTCACAAATCTTTTACAGGCTTGGGAATTTGGGCTATAAACCAAATATTTTGAGATAGCAAGCTTTCAGTTACATAATTAAATCAAATGGGTTTGTTCCACTTGAGATCAAAAGGAGGAAAAGGTGCCTGGAAGGTGGATCTTTCTGCTGTTTTCAATCTGTGCTGTATCATATCTAAAACTTATATTGCACTATTTAGTATTTTTTTTAATCTCTCTCCACACTGTTTCCATGTCAAAGACCTATACTCACTTTTTTTCTGAAAACTTTACCTCCCAACATATTCTTCTCCACAATGAAATTATTGAATAAAACCCAAAATATCTTGAGCTTTTAATTAAAAACAAACCCCCCCAGAAAAAGTAAATCAAGATTTTAACTGCAAATGTTACAACAGATTTCAATCCATTTCACAGAATCACAGAATCACATAGTGGTAGGGGTTATAAGGGGCCTCTGGAGATCATAGAGTCCAATCCCCTTGTCATGGTAAGCTCACCTAGAGAAGGTCATACAGGAACATGACCAGGTGGGTTTGGAATATCTCCAGAGACGGAGACTCCACCACCTCTCTGGGCAGCCTGCTGCAGGGCTCCATCACTTTTAAATTAAAGAAGTTCCTTCTCATGTTTAGGTGGATTTTTTTTTTATATTACTTTAAAAATATGATTAATTTGGAAGTGTGCAACCAATAGTTTCCAGAAACACTTTCTGTTTGAGCTATTCGTGGAGGGAATTCAGGTCATTATTGAAATGTTTGTTACTGGTTATCTGTTTTTTTGTTTTTACATGAATAGTTTAATCTTCATACAGTCTCAACAAACTGCTACTTAATCAGTTGTCATTACAAACACATGGGGAACAACAACTCAAGCTTACTAATTTCTGGAGATGGGTTGGGAAGATGGTGATGAGTAAGAATGTGCAGCACTGGTTATGCGTAACAGTGTAGCAGTATTCAAATTGAACGTCCCTCATTTTGCAAGCAGCTGTCAAGGAGAAGAAGGAACATTCCTTGGACATGAATAGCCTGGATCACTTTCACCATTCCATAAGAGAGAAAACGGGAGCTATGACTCCTTTACTCAACAGTTAAGATCTTGAGTGTTTCAGCAGATAGTGAAGTATACCAGCTTATTGATTATATATATGAGTGAAGGTGGGGCATGATCAGGTGGTGTAAAGCCAAATGGAAAGTCAGGAGTACAAAACCTTACAGGACCCTACCTGGAGTGCTGCTTTCATTTTTGGGGCCCCCAACACAAAAAGGACATGAAACTGTTGGAGAGGGTCCAGAGGAGGTCACAAGGATGATTATGGGTTATGGGTTTAAACTGGCAGAGGGGAGATTTAAACTGGATGTTAGGAGGAAGTTCTTTACAGTGAAGGTGGTGAGACACTGGAACAGGTTGCCCAGGGAGGTTGTGGCTGCTCCCTCCCTGGAGGTGTTCAAGGCCAGATTGGACAAGGCCTTGAGTGACCTGTACTAGTGGGAGGTGTCCCTGCCCATGGCAGGGGGTTGGAACTAGATGATCCTTGAGGGCCCTTCCAACCTTACCATTCTATGGTTCTATGATCAAAAGGCTGGAGCACATTCCCTATGGGAACAGGCTGAGAGAGTTGGGGTTGTTCAGCCTGGAGAAGAGCAAGCTCCAGGGGCACCTTAAAGCAGCCTTCCAGTACCTGAGGAGGCTACAAGGAAGCTTGGGAGGGACTTTTTATAAGGACTTGTAGTGATAGGATGAGGGGGAATGGATTGAAGCTAGAAAGAGGGGAGATTTATAGTAGATATTAGGAAATTTACAGTAGGGGTGGTGAGACACTGGGACAGGCTGCAGAGGGAGATTGTGGATATTCCCTCCCTAGAGGTGTTAAAGACCAGGTTGGATGGGACCTCGAGCAAGCTGATCTAGTGGAAGGCGTCCCTGCCCATGGCAGGGAGTTTGGAACTAGATGGTCTTTGAGGTTACTTCCAACCCAAACCATTCCATGATTGTATGAAACGTTATACAGTCACATCCTGATTATAGGTCATATCCTGATCTCTAGAGCTTAAGTCAGATGTGATATATCCATGGGGTTAGAGGGGAATTCTGAAATTCCAAAGCAATGAAGTGATTTGTCCAAGGCCAGAGATGGTGAGAATAAACTCCAGATATCCCCATCCAGTGATAAGGAGACTCTCTATTTTCTATAAATAAAACTGTGTTCCTGTTCTCACTTTTCTAGTCTCAAGTCACTCCATTTAAAACAAGATGAACCATGTTTTCCATGGCAGAAGCTTCAACCAGATCCTATGTGAGTTAGAACAAGCTTGAGTAGCTTCAGATCTTGTGAAGAGCATAATTTTTATGATCAAATTCACATTGAAGAGATTCACTAACAGCCCATTAACTGCCTGTAAAAGAGCTGATAAGGTTTAGATGAGTTACAAAATTGACTGTATTTCTTGCAACATTAATTACAATTTAAACTTTAATATGCTTACAACTGGTGCTTTTAGAAGAAAAGGACAATTTCAAATGACTGTTAGGTTTTTTTATGTGTTTTGATTCATTTACACTACTGAATTTTTAAGTTATTGTGGGATTAAATACTGTAATTTCAAATTATAGCTGGCTGGAACATTTCTGACAGTTTTTGTATAACGAAAATTTGCAGCTGGAGAAAATATTTAGCATTCATTTTCCCTAATTTTGTGCTGTGAAAATTGAAAAGAAGTATTTTGGTCTGACTTAAGTCTGAACATTTGGCTTCACAAATCACAGAAAAGCAGTTTAACACCGAACTGGTCTCCAGACTACAAAAGTATTGAAACTGTCTGCATCACTTAGAGCTTTGTTAGGTTTTATGTCTTGCTAACCTCATGGTTTTTGCTTTCTCTCCGAACTGCAATATCCGTGGTACATTGTGACCTACCTTTGCTTTGGTTTCATCTGTCCTTTCATGTGCACACCAAAGTCCTGTCTAGTCTTGCCTTCTGACTCTGAGTCAGACAGAAGGAACGGGCAAATAATCACAGAATCACAAAATGGTTTGGGTTGGGAGGGACCTTAAAGATCATCTCTGTATTTCATAGGACAAAAGTTGTGGTTTATAATGAGTTCCACCTCTCACTCTTTCACTAGGGTTTGAGTAGGCACAAGGCCGTGAATTCTTGGCTTCATTTACAGCACTAGTACCTTTGTGGTAGATCTGAAGGGTCTTAATCAGTACCCTGGGCTCCCTAGTTCAAGAAGGACAGGCACTTGCTGGAGAGGGTACAGCAAAGGGCTGCAAAGATGCTGAGTGGACTGGAACGTCTCTCTGATGAGGAAAGGCTGAGAGAGTTATGGCTTTTTGGTCTGGAAAAGAGGTGAAATCTCATCAGTGCCTATCAACACTTAAAAGGTGGGTGTCAGGAGGATGGGACCAGTCTTTTTTTCAGTGGTGCCCATTGGCAGGACGAGAGGTAATGTAAAAGTTCCATCTGAAGATGAGCAGGAACTTCTTTAAGGGTGCTGGAGCCCTGGAAAAGGCTGCCCAGAGAGGTGGAATTGTCTCTGGAGACATTAAAATTCCACCTGGGTGTGTCCCTGTGTGACCTTCTCGAGGTGACCGTGCCTTAGTGGGAGAATTGGACTTGAAATTTTTCAGAAGTCCCCTTCAACCCCTCCAATACTTTGATTATATTTCTTTGATTCCATAATTGGAAGAACAACAGATTGGATTCTCAGCTGTGTTGCAAACTATTGCTGAGTGGAGTATCTCACCATTGACACAAATTCTTTGTTTTTCTGTTGTTGACTCCTCATTCCCCCTTTATGTACACAAGCACTTGAATGTTGTTATGCAACTGCCCAAGCAGTTTTGTCAGTTTCTGGGTTTTTGTTTTTAAACACTTCTAGAAATACATATACACACAGGACATGTGATCATCAAGTCTCCCTTTCCTTAAGAGGGTTCTATTACTTCCCACTGGCAGGTTATGAATATGGCCTATGGATTTATCATGGAATCATAGAATGGCTTGAGTTGGAAGGGACCTTAAAGATCATGTAGTTCCAACCTTCCTTCCACTGAACCAGGTTTCTCAAAGCCCCAACCAGCCTGATCTTAAACAACTCCAGAAAGAGGGCATCCACAACCTCTCTGGGCAACCTGTTCCAGTGTCTCACTGCCCTCACTGTAAAGAATTCCTTCCTAATATCCAGTCTTAATCTACCCTCTCATCAATTCACCACAAGTCATTATAAATAGATCAATCGTCTTGCATGAGTGTTAGGATGTTTCCCACAGCTGTAACTCCTGCATTCCACTCCAGTACATTTTACCATGAGATATTTGGTGAAACTAACGAAGAACATCACTGAATGCATTGCTCAGCTCTGAGTGTGTGTGTCTATACGCATCTAGGACTCAGGAGGAGAGACCATTAGGAAGTGTCTGTTGTTGGCAAGCCATGAAAAATCCTGCTAAGAAAAGGAATCTTACAAATGTGACTAACAAGCAAGTGTAATGTTTGTGTAGTGTGTCATCAGGAGACACACACTCATTTTGTGGGCATGTGCTTCCTCTGTCATAGAAACATAGTGACTATATAGAATCATAGAACTGTTTTGGTTGGAAAAGACCTCTAAGATCATCGAGTCCAACCATCAACCAACATGTCCCAAAGTCCCATGTCCACACATTTCTTGAAGATCTCCATGGATGGCAACTCCACCACCGATATGGGCAGCTTGTTCCAGTGCCTGACCACTCTTGCAGTAAAGAAATTTTTCCTGACTCTTCTTTTGGCTAATCACAAAGGCTTGAGTTATTTCTGTTTTACTGAAGCTGCTAGGCCTATTTCTGCTCTAGACATTTGCTTATATTTTTAACATCAAGCTGAGTGCATAAGCAGCAGGAAACACTGCATTAATAAACTGTATCCCAGTTGCTTGGATCTGAGCACCAAGCTCTGGAGTTGCCACCTAGGAAGTGCACATTGCTCAAGCAGCATAATGACTGACAGAGTTAAAATGATATTGTTACTGGAGTAGAGTGTTACTGGAGTACAATGCTGCTGTGATGGATACAGTTCCAAACTGCTCTCCAACAACGCTGAGTCCTACACTGTCAAAATAATGAATTCTTATAGCATCACCAAATGGTTTGGTTTGGAAGGGAGCTTAAAGATCATCTAGTTCCAACCCCACTTATAGCCCAATGCTATAGCTGTAATGGAAAGCATGCATTTAAATATTCAGAAAAGTATTGCCTTTAAGAGCTTCCTTGGGAAATGCAGTGACTAGAACAGTTAAACTGTTGGGTTTATCTAGGAGAGGGAAAATCATAAAGCAATACTTAGCATTTGAAGGAAAGTAATGTGTAGTAATGGTACTAATTTGTTATTCCCTGGTCAATAATATCCAATTATTTCTCTCTGAGAAAGTAGTAATAGCTGAGATGCAGCTGAAGTTTGGGGTGACAAGTTTCTTATTTAATTAGTTCATTTGGTGTGGAAGTTTCTCATTCTTCATGCTGAGCATGCAGGGTGGCAGCAGCACAAACAAGGGGAAGATAGATCAGCAGGGAGGTGAAACGACATTTACTCTCAGTGACTGTGAACTACTCAGAGAGCTGCCTTGCATCATACCTCTTACTATTTGAGTAGACTAATGTCTATAATAAAATTCAGCTTAAAGCACGAGTCGTAGTTTGTAGAGAATGATGAACTTTACTACCCAATATAGAATCATAGAATTGTTTCGGTTAGAAAAGACCTCTAAGATTGAGTTCAACTGTCAGCCTAACACCACCATGGCCATTAAACCATGTCCCAAAGTGCCATGGCCACACATTTCTTGAACACCTCCGGGGCTGGTGACTCCATCACCTCCCTGGGCAGCCTGTTCCAATGCCTGACCACTCCTACAGGAAAGAAATTTTTCCTAATATCCAACTTAAACATCCCTGGCACAGTTTCAGACCATTTCCTCTTGTCCCGTCATCTGATACTTCCTCTCATTCTAGCACCTAAGGGCAGACCACCACTCCACCTCCCCCACTCCAACCTCCTTCCAGGGAGTTGTAGAGAGCAGTGAGGTCTTCCCTCAGCCTCCTTGTCTTCAGACTAAACCTCAGCTCCCTCAGCTGCTCCTAACCAAACTTCTTCTCCAGACCAGCTTTGCTGCCCTTCTCTGGACACAATCCAGCACGTCAGTGTCCTTCATGTGAGGAGCCCAAAACTGGACCCAGTATTTGAAGTGTAGCTTCACCAGTGCTGAGCGCAGGGGCACAATCACTTCCATAGTAGTAGGACAGGAGGACAGATCTCATGTGGTGTGGGGGTAACAGGATATCCTGGCCATTCTTCCTTACGTGTCCCAGGTCGTGCATTGCTGCAGGGTAGGGGGAACATAGCGCCTCACAGTCTCCTTGGAAATCCAAGCTAGCTGTAAATAAGAGGAAAGCAAGACAGAGAGAATTAAAATGTCTACTGATTAATGCTTAATATTTTTACCAGTGCATCTTTCCAAGAACAAGATTTAGGACGTGCTTGTACAATGAGCTGCTTTTCCAGGAGGAAACAGTGGGAGAGAGAGAGAGAGGGAGGTTAAGTTAGTCCTTAATATGTTATGTAGTTCTGAGGTATGGGAGCAACGAGGAGAGATGACATCTGGTGCTGATCTCAAAACACCCACACAGTAAGATGAACAGATCATCACTCCATCCTTAATTCCTCTTTGCTAGAAATCCCAGTTCTTTACTGGAACTGTGTCAGCATACAGAATAAATCAGTATGCAAGTCAGGTTGCTTTACTTGTAGTCTGTTTTTTTAATACAGAAAGTGGAGAAGCAAAAATAGGAGTATTTTAAATTTATTTTAAACTCCGTAGGAAGAAAAACCAAGACAAAACAAATAAAACAATGAAAAACCCCAACCCAATCAACCAAAAATAATGAAAAAAACACCATCTTGAAGTATCACCTCATATTTTTATTGCAAGTCTAGTGACAGGATGAGGGGTAATGAACTGAAGCTTGTGAAGGGTAGATTTAGACTGAATATTAGAAAGTCATTCTTTACAGTGAGGGTGGTGAGACACAGGGAGGTTATGGGTACCCCCTCCCTGGAGATGTTCAAGGCCAGGTTGGATGAGACTTTGAGGAGGTGTCCCTGCCTATGGAAGAGGGTTTGAACTAGATGATCTTTAAGGTCTCTTCCAACCCAAACCACTCTATGAATCTATGAATGTATGAATCTTAGTTGGTTCAGAGCCATCCGGCCATCATTTTCTTATTCCTATTACATAGCTTAGAATTCTCTTTTTCCTAATGTCTTAGCTGTGGGAATTAGAGATTTTTTTTTGCTTTGATCACTAGATGAAGGTTTTTGAAAGGGTCAGGCTTTGTATTGTATTCCTGAAGAAGCCAAGAACAACCACACTTTCATCTTGGGGTGTTTCATAACCAAAGGCTATAAAAGAGGGGAGTTCACCTGCCTGATCATGTTGATGGGCTCATGCTTTACAGTGAGCAGGCAGAGATGAATGGATGAATGCTGATCTACTCTTCATTCCCTGCTTGGAGCCTTGGAGCTTTAGTTTGTTTCTGCCAGTTGATGGCATTTTTAGATGTGGTGTTAGGAGTTCCGAGTGCTCTGAAACTTGAGAACACCTCCCACTAGGCCAGGT